>CM022297.1:538133600-538159327 GCA_011799875.1 Thinopyrum elongatum
GCATTTTATATGGTGTTCAAATGCCACCTTCAAAGCCCCATCATCAATTTTTCAACCCTTTCTTGACTACATTTGGTATTATTTTCTAGCATTACATGATTTTTTTGAGTTAAATGACCTTGAAATGAAAAGCACTTCAAACGAACTCTGAAAATGTTGAAAGTTGGCATGGTATCATCATTTCACCAACATAGCATGTTCTAAAAAGTTGAGAGGGTTAAGGCAAAAACAGGATGCGCTTCGTGTACAAAATGGACAATCTCTTTCGAAGTATCAGGATTTCGGACGAAAACTCATCTGTTACAAAGGGATTTCATTTATTTGAACTCCAAATTTTATGTGTGGTCAAAATGCACTATTCAAAGCAACATCATCAATTTTCAACCCTTTCTGACTTCATTTGGTATTTTTCATGCATTTACTGATTTTTTTTGAGCTAAATGACCCTGAAATTGAAAAGTACTTAAGATTAACTCTGAAAAGGTTGAAAGTTGGCATGGTATCATCATTTCACCCACACAGCATGTTATAAAAATTTGAGAGGGTACGGCAAAAAATGGAAGCACTTCGTGTCAAAATGACAATCTCTTTCGAAGTATCAGGGTTTCGGACGAGAAAACTCATCTGTTACAAAGGGATTTCATTTATTTGAACTTATTTGAACTCCAGACTTTTGTGTGTGCAAATGCACCATTCAAAGCCACTCAATTTTCAACCCTTTCTGACTTCATTGGTATTCATGCATTTACTAATTTTTTTGAGCTAAATGACCTGAAATTGAAAATCACTTCAAATGAACTCTGAAAAGGTTGAAAGTTGGCATGGTATCATCATTTCACCCACATAGCATGTTCTAATAAAGTTGAGAGGGTTACGGCAAAAAACTGGATGCACTTCGTGTACAAATGGAGAATCTCTTTCGTGTATCAGGCGGATTTCGGACGAAAACTCATCTGTTACAAAGGGAGTTCATTTATTTGAACTTATTTGAACTCCAGACTTTTTGGTGATCAAAATACACCATTCAAAGCCACATCATCAATTTTCAACCCTTTCTGACTAGATTTGGTATTTTTCATTGCATTTACTGAATTTTTTTAGCTAAATGACCTTGAAATTGAAAAGCACTTCAAACGAACTTGAAAATGTCTGAAAGTTGGCATGGTCTATCATTTCACCCACATAGCATGTTCTAGAAGTTGAGAGGGTTAAGGCAAAAACTGGATGCGCTTCGTGTATAAAATGGACAATCTCTTTCGAGTATCAGGATTTCGCGACCAAAACTCATCTTGTTACAAAGGGATTTCAATTATTTGAACTTATTTGAACTCCAGACTTTCTGTGTGGTCAAAATGCACTATTCAAAGCACATCATCAATTTTCAACCCTTTCTGACTTCATTTGGTATTTTCATCATTTACTGATTTTTTGAGCTAAATGACCCTGAAAATTGAAAGTACTTAAATGAACATCTGAAAAGGTTGAAAGTTGGCATGGTATCATCATTCACCGCACATAGCATGTTCTAAAAAGTTGAGAGGGTTACGGCAAAAAACTGGATGCACTTCGTGTACAAAATGGACAATCTCTTCGAAGTATCAGGGTTTCGGACGAAAACTCATCTGTTACAAAGGGATTTCATTTATTTGAACTTATTTGAACTCCAGACTTTTGTGTGTTCAAAATGCACCATTGAAAGCACATCATCAATTTTCAACCCTTTTGACTATATTTGGTATTTTTCATGCATTTACTTATTTTTTGAGTTAAATGACCCTGAAATTGAAAGCACTTCAAATGAACTCTGAAATGTTGAAAGTTGGCATGGAATCATCATTTCACCCACATAGCATGTTCTAAAAAGTTGAGAGGGTTAAGGACAAAAACTGGATGCACTTCGTGTACAAAATGGACAATCTCTTTCGAAAGTATCAGGGTTTCGGACGAAAACTCATCTGTTACAAAGGGATTTCATTTATTTGAACTTTATGAACTCTAGACTTTTGTGTGTTCAAAATGCACCATTCAAAGCCACATCAACAAATTCAACCCTTTCTGACTTCATTTGGTATTTTTCATGATTTACTGATTTTGAGCTAAATGACCTGAAATTGAAAAGCACTTCAAATGAACTCTGAAAATGGTTGAAAGTTGGCATGGTATCATCATTTCACCCACATAGCATGTTCTAATAAGTTGAGAGGGTTACGGTAAAAACTGGATGCACTTCGTGTACAAATGGACAATCTCTTTCGATGTATCAGGGTTTCGGACGAAAACTCATCTGTTACAAAGGGATTTCATTTATTTGAACTTATTTGAACTCCAGACTTTTTTGGTGTGTCAAAAAATCACCATTCAAAGCCACATCATCAATTTTCAACCCTTTCTGACTACATTTGGTATTTTTCATGCATTTACTGATTTTTTTGAGAGTTAAATGACCTTGAAATTGAAAAGCACTTCAAACGAACTCTGAAAATGTTGAAAGTTGGCATGGTTCATCATTTCACCCCACATAGCATGTTCTAAAAAGTTGAGAGGGTTAAGGCAAAAATTGGATGCGCTTCGTGTACAAAATGGACAATCTCTTTCGAAGTATCAGGGTTTCGGACGAAAAATCATCTGTTACAAAGGGATTTCATTTATTTGAACTTATTTGAACTCCAAATTCTGTGTGTCAAAATGCACTAATCAAAGCAACATCATCAATTTTCAACCCTTTCTGCATTCATTGGTATTTTTCATGCAATTACTTATTTTTTTGAGCTAAATGACCTGAACTGAAAAGTACTTAGATGAACTCTGAAAAGGTTGAAAGTTGGCATGGTATAATCATTTACACCCACATAGCATGTTCTAAAATTGAGAGGGTTACGGCAAAAACATCGATGCACTTCGTGTACAAAATGGACAATCTCTTACAGAAGTATCAGGAGTCGCGACGAACAACTCATCTGTTACAAAGGGATTTCATTTATTTGAACTTAATTGAACGCCAGACTTTTTGGTGTTCAAAATGCACCATTCAAAGCCACATCATCAATTTTCAACCTTTCTGAATTCATTCGGTATTTTTCATGCATTTACTGATTTTTTTGAGCTAAATGACCCTTGAAATTGAAAAGCACTTCAAATGAACTCTGAAAAGGTTGAAAATGTGCATGGTATCATCATTTCACCCACATAGCATGTTCTAATAAGTTGAGAGGGTTACGCAAAAACTGGATGCACTTCATGTACAAAATGGAGAATCTCTTCGATGTATCTGGGTTTCGGATGAAACATCTTGTTACATAGGGATTTCATTTATTTGAACTTATTTGAACTCCAGACTTTTTTGGTGATCAAAAGCACCATTCAAAGCCACATCATCAGTTTTCAACCCTTTCTGACTACATTTGGTATTTTTCATGCATTTACTGAATTTTTTTGAGCTAAATGACCCTGAAATTGAAAAGCACTTCAAACGAACTCTGAAAATGTTGAAAGTTGGCATGGTATATCATTTCACCCACATATCATGTTCTAAAAAGGTGAGAGGGTTAAGGCAAAAACTGGATGCGCTTCGTGTACAAAATGGACAATTCTTCGAAGTATCAGTGAATCGGACGAAAACTCATTCTGTTACAAAGGGATTTCATTTTATTGAACTTATTTGAAATCCACACTTTCTGTGTGGTCAAAATGTACTATTCAAAGCCACATCATCAATTTTCAACCCTTTCTGACTTCATTGGTATTTTTCAAGCATTTACTGATTTTTTTTGAGCTAAATGAACCTGAAATTGAAAAGTACTTAAAATGAACTCTGAAAAGGTGTGAAAGTTGGCATGGTATCATCATTTTACCCACATAGCATGCTCTAAAAAGTTGAGAGGGTTACGGCAAAAACTGGATGCACTTCATGTACAAAAAGGACAATCTCTTTCGAAATATGAGGGTTTCGGACGAAAACTCATCTGTTACAAAGGGATTTCATTTATTTGAACTTATTTGAACTCCAGACTTTTTGTGTGTTCAAAATGCACCATTCAAAGCCACATCATCAATTTTCAACTCTTTCTGACTTCATTTGGTATTTTTCAAGCATTTACTGATTTTTTTGAGCTAAATGACCCTGAAATTGAAATGCACTTCAAATGAACTCTGAAAGGTTGAAAGTTGGCATGGTATCATTATTTTACCCCATAGCATGTTTAAAAAGTTGAGAGTTTATGGCAAAAAATGGATTCACTTCGTGTACAAAATGGACCAATCTCTTCGAAGTATCAGGGTTTCGGACGAAAAACTCATCTGTTACAAAGGGATTTCTTTATTTGAACTTATTTGAACTCCATACTTTTTGTGTGTTTCAAAATGCACCATTCAAAGCCACATCATCAATTTTCAACCCTTTTCTGACATCATTTGTATTTTTCATGCTTTACTGATTTTTTGAGCTAAATGACCCTGAAATTGAAAAGCACTTCAAACGAAACTCTAAAAAATGTTGAAAGTTGGCATGGTATCATCTATTTCACCCACATAGCATGTTCTAAAAAGTTGAGAGGGTTAGGCAAAAATGGATGCGCTCGTGTACAAAATGGACAATCTCTTTCGAAGTATCAGAGTTTCGGACGAAAACTCATCTGTTACAAAGGGATTTCATTTATTTGAACTTATTTGAACTCCAGACTTTTGGTGTTCAAAATGCACTATTCAAAGCCACAACATCAATTTCAACCCTTTCGACTTCATTTGGTATTTTTCATGCATTTACTGATTTTTTTAGCTAAATTACCCTGAAATTGAAAAGTACTTAGAATGAACTCTGAAAAGGTTGAAAGTTGGCATGGTATCATCATTTCACCCACATAGCATGTTCTAAAAAGTTGAGAGGGTTACGGCAAAAACTGGATGCACTTCGTGTACAAAATGGACAATCTCTTTCGAAGTATCAGGGTTTCGGATGAAAACTCATCTATTACAAATGGATTTCATTTATTGAACTTATTTGAACTCCAAACTTTTTGTGTGTTCAAAATGCACCATTCAAAGCCACATCATCAATTTTTCAACCCTTTCTGACTTATTTGGTATTTTTCATGATTTACTGTTTTTTTGAGCTAAATGACCTGAAATTGAAAAGCACTTCAAATGAACTCTGAAAGGTTGAAAGTTGGCCCAATATCATCATTTCACCCACATAGCATGTTCTAAAAATTTTAGAGGGTTATGGCAAAAATTTGGATGCACTTCGTGTACAAAATGGACAATCTCTTCGAAGTGTCAGGGTTTGGACGAAACTCATCGTTACAAAAGGATTTCATTTATTTGAACTATTTGAACTCCAAATTTTGTGCGTTCAAAAACACACCATTCAAAGCCACATCATCAATTTTCACCCTTTCTTACTTCATTTGGTGTATTTTCATGCATTTACTAATTTTTTTGAGCTAAATGACCTGAAATTGAAAAGCACTTCAAATGAACTCTGAAAAGGTTGAAAGTTGCCATGGTATCATCATTTCACCCACATAGCATGTTCTAAAAAGTGTGAGAGGGTTAAGGCAAAAACTGGATGCGCTTCTGTGTACAAAATGGACAATCTCTTTCGAAGTATCAGGATTTTGGACGAAAACTCATCTGTACAAAGGGATTTATTTATTTGAAACTTATTTGAACTCCAGGACTTTCTGTGTGGTCAAAAGTACTATTCAAAGCCAACATCATCAAATTTCATCCCTTTTGACTTCATTTGGTATTTTTCATGCATTTACTGATTTTTTTTGAGCTAAATGACCCTGAAATTGAAAAAATACTAAAATGAACTCTGGAAAGGTTAAAAGTTGGCATGGTATCATCATTTCACCCACATAGCATGTTCTAAAATATTGAGAGGGTTACGGCAAAAACTGGATGCACTTAGTGTACAAAATGGACAATCTCTTTCGAAGTATCAGGGTTTCGGACGAAAACTCATCTGTTAAAAAAGGATTTCATTTATTTGAACTTATTTGAACTCCAAACTTTTTGTGCGTTCAAAAAACACCATTCAAAGCACATCATCAATTTTCAAACATTTTCTTACTTCATTGGTATTTTTCATGCATTTACTAATTTTTTTTGAGCTAAATGACCCTGAAATTGAAAAGCACTTCAAATGAACTCTGAAAAGGTTGTGAAGTTGCCATGGTATCATCATTTCACCCACATAGCATGTTCTAAAAAGTTGAGAGGGTTAAGGCAAAAACTGGATGCGCTTCGTGTACAAAATGGACAATCTCTCTTCGAAGTATCAGGATTCGGACGGAAAACTCATTGTTACAAAGGGATTTCATTTATTTGAACTTATTTGAACTCCAGATTCTTGTGTGGTCAAAATGTACTATTCAAAGCCACATCATCAATTTTCATCCCTTTCTGACTTCATTTGGTATTTTTCATGCATTTACTGATTTTTTTGAGCTAAATGACCTGAAATTGAAAAATACTTAAAATGAACTCTGGAAAGGTTAAAAGTTGCATGGTATCATCATTTCACCCACATAGCATGTTCTAAAATATTGAGAGGGTTACGGCAAAAACTGGATGCACTTAGTGTACAAAATGGACAATCTCTTTCGAAGTATCAGGGTTTCGGACGGAAACTCATCTGTTACAAAGGGATTTCATTTATTTGAACTTATTTGAACTCCAGACTTTTTGTGTGTTCAAAATGCACCATTCAAAGCCACATCATCAATTTTCAGCCCTTTCTGACTTCATTTGGAATTTTTCATGCATTTACTGAATTTTTTGAGTTAAATGACCCTGAAATTGAAAAGCACTTCAAATGAACTCTGAAAAGGTTGAAAGTTGGCATGGTATCATCATTTCACCCACATAGCATGTTCTAATAAGTTGAGAGGGTTACGGCAAAAACTGGATGCACTTCATGTACAAAATGGAGAATCTCTTTCGATATATCAGGGTTTCGGATGAAAACTCATCTGTTACATAGGGATTTCATTTATTTGATCTTATTTGAACTCCAGACTTTTTTGGTGATCAAAATGCACCATTCAAAGCCACATCATCAATTTTCAACCCTTTCTGACTACATTTGGTATTTTTCATGCAATTACTGAATTTTTTTGAGCTAAATGACCCTGAAATTGAAAAGCACTTCAAACGAACTCTGAAAATGTTGAAAGTTGGCATGGTATATCATTTCACCCACATATCATGTTCTAAAAAGTTGAGAGGGTTAAGGCAAAAAACTGGATGCGCTTCGTGTACAAAATGGACAATCTCTTTCGAAGTATCGGATTTCGAACGAAAACTCATCGTTACAAAGGGATTTCATTTATTTGAAATTATTGAACTCCAGACTTTCTGGTGTGGTCAAATGTACTATTCAAAGCCACATCATCAATTTCAACCCTTTCTGACTTCTTGGTATTTTTCATGCATTTACTGATTTTTTTTAGCTAAATGACCCTGAAATTGAAAAGTACTTAAAATGAACTCTGAAAAGGTTTGAAAGTTTGGCATGGTATCATCATTTACCCACATAGCATGCTCTAAAAAGTTGGAGAGGGTTACGGCAAAAACTGGATGCACTTCGTGTACAAAATGGACAATCTCTTTCGAAGTATCAGGGTTTCGCGACGAAAACTCATCTGTTACAAAGGGATTTCATTTATTTGAAAATTATTTGAACTCCAGACTATTTGTGTGTTCAAAATGCAACCATTAAGCCACATCATCAATTTTCAACTCTTTCTGACTTCATTTGGTATTTTTCAAGCATTTACTGATTTTTTGAGCTAAATGACCCTGAATTGAAATGCACTTCAAATGAACTCTGAAAAGGTTGGAAAGTTGGCATGGGTATCATATTTCACCCACATAGCATGTTCTAAAAAGTTGAGAGTGTTACGGCAAAAATGGATGCACTTCGTGTACAAAATGGACAATCTCTTTCGAAAGTATCAGGGTTTCGGACGAAAACTCATCTGTTACAAAGGGATTCTTTTATTTGAACTTATTGAACTCCATACTTTTGGGTGTTCAAAATGCACCATTCAAAGCCAGATCATCAATTTTCAACCCTTTCTGACATCATTTGGTATTTTCATGCATTTACTGATTTTTTTGAGCTAAATGACCTGAAATTGAAAAGCACTTCAAACGAACTCTAAAAAATGTTTGAAAGTTGGCATGGTATCATCATTTCACCCACATAGCATGTTCTAAAAAGTTGAGAGGGTTAAGGCAAAAATTGGATGCGCTTCGTGTACAAAATGGACAATCTCTTTGAAAGTGTCAGAGTTTCGGACGAAAACTCATCTGTTTCAAGGGATTTCATTTATTTGAACTTATTTGAACTCCAGTACTTTTGTGTTGCAAAATGCACTATTCAAAGCCACAACATCAATTTTCAACCCTTTCTGACTTATTGGTATTTTCATGCATTTACTGATTTTTTTAGCTAAATTACCCTGAAATTGAAAAGTACATTAGAATGAACTTTGAAAAGGTTGAAAGTTGGCATGGTATCATCATTTCACCCACATAGCATGTTCTAAAAAGTTGAGAGGGTTACGGCAAAACTGGATGCACTTCGTGTACAAAATGGACAATCTCTTTCGAAGTATCAGGGTTTCGGACGAAAACTCATCTGTTACAAATGGATTTCATTTATTGAACTTATTTGAACTCCAAACTTTTTGGGTGTTCAAAATGCACCATTCAAAGCCACATCATCAATTTTCAACCCTTTCTGACTTCATTTGGTATTTTTCATGCATTTATGGTTTTTGAGCTGAGCTAAATGACCCTGAAATTGAAAAGCACTTCAAATGAACTCTGAAAAGGGGCATCTATTTATAGCCTAGGAGCAGACCCGACATGATAAGACATAAATGCCCTTCAATGATATGACTGTTATGTGGGTAGGATATTTGGACAGCTGGCGGTAGCACAAGCTATAACATGTGGAAATTTGAGTATGAAATTCCTCAGGGCTATCATGTTCCTCACTTGTACAATCCGCACTGGCGAATTCCTAAACTCTTTCAGTTAGAACAATTCCTCATAGAACATGAAGAACTCTTCGTCTCTGTCACTGAAGAACTTGACTAAACTGATGAGATTTCCAATGGCTTTCACTCGAAAGGATTGGTGGTGTAGGATTTTTGAGTTGAGCATCACTTGGAAACTTTTCCTTAGTTTTACCTCGACCCCCCTTAACAGCGTGTTGTCCTATGACTCAAGAAGAGAAAATGAAACTACGAAAACAAAAGTCTTCACGCTTATAATCCTCGCATGAATATCAAGTCTTCATGGTCACACCAATTTCTTCACCTTTCAAAGTCTTCAAGAAAACCAAAGTCTCATTGAAGACATTCATTTTTAGGGGTCGACATTCATCGTAAATAACAAACTCCTCATAGACTTATAGACCTGTGTACACTCACAAACACATAGTCCCTTTACCTATAAGTCTTCATACACACCAAATCACTAAGGGGCACTAGAGCACTTACAATAAGCATCACATCCCCAAACTTTAAGAAATGACAACTTAGGTTGATGCCAAACCATAGTTCATATGGTGTCGTCTCACACGGATTTTGACGGTGCCCTATTTAAACGTGAATGCAGTTGTGTCTAATGCATAACCCAACGATAGTGGTTAATCGATAAGAGACATAATAGATCACACCATATCTAATAAAGTACGATTACGACGTTCGGACACACCATTACGCTGTGGTGTTCCAGGTGTGGCGGAGTTGTGAAAACTATTCCACATTGTTTTAAATGAACGCCAAACTCGTAACTCAAATATTCACCTCCGCGATCAGATCGTAGAAACTTTATTTTCTTGTTACGATGATTCTCCACTTCACTCTGAATTCTTTGACACTTTTCAAATGTTTAAGACTGTGTTTCATTAAGTAGATATACCCATATCTGCTCAAATCATCTGTGAAGGTCAGAAAATAACGATACCCGCCGCGAGCCCCAACACTCATCAGACCGCATACTCGTATGTATTATTTCCAATAAGTCTTGGCTCGCTCCATTGTTCAGAGAATCGGATTTTAGTCTCTGCCCATGAGGCATGGTTCGCAGAGTATCAAATGATTCATAATCAAGTGATTCCAAAAGTCCATCTGCATGGAGTTTCTTCATGCGATTACACCAAAGACCTAAACGGCAGTGCCACAAATATGTTGCACTATCATTATCAACTTTGCATCTTTTGGCATCAATATTATGAATATGTGTATCACCATAATCGATGATTCAACAGAAATAGACCACTCTTCAAGGGTGCATGACCATAAAAGAATTTACTCACGAAATAGAACACCCATTATTCTCTGATTAAATGAATAACCGTCTCGCACTAAAACAAGATCCAGATAAATGTTCATACTCAACGCTGGCACCAAATAACAATTATTCAGGTCTAAAACTAATCCGAAGGTGAGATGTAGAGGTAGCGTGCCGACGGCGATCACATCGACCTTGGAACCATTTCTGACGCGCATCGTCACCTCGTCTTAGCCAATCTTCGTTAATCCTAACCCCTGTTCGGTTACAATATGAGCAACTGAACATGTATCAAATACGCAACCACTACTACGAGCATAGTAAGGTACAAATCAATAACATGTATATCAAATATACCTTTGTTCACTTTGCCATCCTTCTTATCCGCCAATACTTGGGGCATTCCGCTTCTAGTGACCAGTCCCTTACAGTAGAAGCACCAGTTTCAAGCTTGGGTCCAGCTTGGGCTTCTTCCTGGGATGGCAACTTGCTTGCCATTCTTCTTGAAGTCCCCTTCTTTCCCTTGCCCTTTTCTTGAAAACTAGTGGTCTTGTTACCATCAACACTTGATGCTCCTTCTTGATTTCTACATCGCAGCTTTGAGAGCATCGCGAAGATCGGGAATAGTCTTTTCCATCCTTGCATATTAAGTTCATCACAAAGCCTTTGTAGCTTGGTGGCAGTGATTGAAGAACTCTTCAATGACACAATCATCTAGAAGATTAACTCCCAGCTGAGTCACGTGATTATGAATCCAGACATTCTGAGTATGTGTTCACTGACAGAATGTTTCCTCCATCTTGCGCTATAGAACTTGTTGGAGACTTCATATCTCCAATCTCGGGCATTTTCTTGAAATATTAACTTCAACCCTGGAACATCTCATATGGTCCATGAGGTTCAAAACGTCTTTGAAGTCCTGATTCTAGTCGTTTAAAGCATGGCACACTGAACTAATCGAGTGTCATCAGATTGAGTTACCAGACGTTCATAACTCAGCATCTGCCTCTACAGCAGGCCTTTCACCTAGCGGTGCATCAAGGAACATAATTCTTGTGCAGCAATGAGGATAATCCTCAAGTTACGGACCCAGTCCGTGTGTTGCTACCATCATCTTTCAACTTAGCTTCTCTAGGAACGCATTAAAATTCAAGGGAACGGTAGCACGGGCCATTGATCTACACATAGATATGCAAAAAACTATCACGACTAAGAAGTTTCATGATAAATTAAGTTCAATTAATCATATTACTTAAGAACTCCCACTTAGATAGACACACCCTCAAGTCATCTAATGATACGTGATCCAAATTAACTAAACCATGGTCCGATCATCACGTGAGATGAGTAGTCATCAATGGTGAACATCTCTATGTTGATCAATCTAATATATGATTCACGTTTGACCTTTCGGTCTTAGTGTTCCGAGGCCATGTCTGATACGAGGCTCGTCAAGTTTAACCTGAGTATTCGCATGTGCCAAAACTATCTTGCACCCGTGTATGTGAACGTAGAGCTTATCGCACCCGATCATCATTGGTGTCTCAGCACGAAGAACTGTCGCAACGGTCATACTCAGGGAGAACATTACCTTGAAATTTAGTTAAGGGATCATCTTATAATGCTACCGCCGTACTAAGCAAAATAAGATGCATAAAGCGATAAACATCACATGCCATCAAAATATGTGACATGATATGGCCATTATCATCTGTGCTTTTGATCTCCATCTCAAAGCACGTATGATCTCCTTGTCACCGGCTCGACACCTTTGATCTCCATCGTAGCGTCATGGGTCGTCGCCAACTATTGCTTCTACAACTATCGCACCGCTTAGTGATAAAGTAAAGCAATTACATGGCATTTGCATTTCATACAATAAAGCGACCAACCATAAGGCTCCTGCCAGTTGCCGATAACTTTTCCAAAACATGATCATCTCATACAATAACTCGTATATCACATCATGTTCTTGACCAATCACATAACAATATGCCTGCAAAAACAAGTTAGATTCCTTACTTTGTTGTTGCACAGTTTTGACGTGGGCTCTACGGCTTCTACAGAACCGTCTACTACGGCACAAAACCACAACGGTGATTGTTCAAGTTTGTTGTTTTAACCTTCAACAAAGGATAGACCGGTGTCAATTTGATCAACCTAAAGTAGGAAACAAGCCCCGCCCGCCAGCCACCTTATGCAAAACTAGTTGCATGTCTGTCGGTGGAACCGGGCTCATGAACGTGGTCATGTAGGTTGTTCCGGGCCGCTTCATCCAACAATACCGCCGAATCAAAATAGACATGGTGGTAAGCAATATGATGATCACCACCCACACCTCTTTGTGTCTACTTGTGCATATCTCTACTCATAGACCTGGCTCTGATACCACTGTTGGGAACGTAGCATTCAGTTTCAAAAAATTTCCTACGCACAACGCAAATCTATCTAGGAAGATGCATAGCAACGAGGAGGGGAGAGTGTGTCTTACTACTCGTAGACCGAAAGCGGAAGCATTTGACAACGCGGTTTGATGTAGTAGTCGAACTCTTCTGTTCCGACCGATCAAGCACCGAACGTATGACACCTCCGTTCTTCACACGTTCAGCTCGATGACGTCCCTCGAACTCTTGATCCAGCAGAGTGTCGAGGAGTATATGAGTTCCGTCAGCACGACGGCGTGGGACGGTGATGATGAAGTGATCCCGCAGCTCTCGCTAAAGCACCCTACGAGAATATGACCGGAGGCGTAAATGTGGAGAGGGGCGCCACACGCGGCTAAAAATGGTGGTATGTGTTCTAGGTGCCCCTTCCCCATGTATATATAGGTGGGAGGGGGAGGAGAGCTGCCTTGGGGCGCCCCGAGTAGGAGGAATTACTTGGGGCCCTGTCCAATTCGCCCCCCCTTTTCCTTTTTACCGGAAGGGGGAAAAGGGGAGAGGAAACAAGGAAGGAAGGGGGGGGGGCGCCACCCCTTTGTGGCTGGTGTGCTCCCTCTTATGCCATAGGCCCATTATTCCCCCGTGGGGTTCCGGTAACCCCCCCGGTAGTCCGATAAATACCGGATACTACTCGGAAACTTCCGGTGTCCGAATACTATCATCCTATATATCAATCTTATCTATCGACCATTCGATACTCCTCCTCATGTCCGTGATCTCATCCGGACTCGAACACATTCGTGTCACCAACTCACATAACTCATTAATACAAAAATCGTCATCGAAGGTTAGCGTGCGGACACCCTAACGGGTTCGAGAACTATGTAGAATGACCGGAGACACCTCTCCGGTCAATAACCAATAGCGGAACCGGATGCTCATATTGGCTCCCCATATTCTACGAAGATCTTTATCGGTCGAAACGTTGACAACATACGTTATTCCCTTTGTCATCGGTATGTCACTGCCCGAGATTCGATCATCGGTATCTTCATACCTAGTTCATCTCGTTACCGGCAAGTCTCTTTAACGCGTTCCGTAATGCCATTCACCTCTCTACAACTAACTCATTGTCCTTGCCTGCAAGGCTTCTAATGATGTGCATTACCGAAGGGCCCGAGATACCTCTCCGATACTCGGTAGTGACAAATCCTAATCTCGATCTATGCCAACCCAACAAACACCTTCGGAGATACCTGTAGAGCATCTTTTATAATCCACCAGTTACGTTGTGACGTTGATAGCACCAAGGCATTCCTCCGGTATCAGGGGAGTTGCATAATCCTCATGCGGAGGAAGTATGTATTTTGACATGGAAGAAAGCAATAGCAATTAAACTGAACGATCAAAATGCTAAGCTAACAAAGGGTCTTGTCCATCACATCATTCTCCTAATGATGTGAACTCATTCATCAAATGACAACACATGTTCTACGGTTAGGAAACTTATCATCTTGATTAGAGCTAGTCTAGTAGAAGCTTACTAGGGACACTGTGTTTTGGTCTATGTATCCACACATGTATCAAGTTTCCGGTTAATACAACTTCTAGCATGAATAATAAAAATTTATCATGAATAAGGAAATAAAATAACAACTTTATTATTGCCTCTAGGGCATATTTCCTTCAGCACAGCCCAGGCTAACGAGACCCCTCTGGACAAGATCCTAGCGAGGCGGACGATGCCAAGACCTCCGAGGGGCAGCTCCCAGCTTGCCTCACGAGGAGCGGAGATTTCCATACAGCCTCCTGCCTCATGGGCAGAAGATGACGTTAGCCACGCTACCAAGGCTAGCGGGCCCTATGTGGGCACAGAGGGACAGTTCCTCTTTGGTGCTAAGGAGGCAATGACTACGTGGTTCCCGAGGAATCCCCCAAAGGTTTCCATTCTAGTGTGCAACAGAGACCAAGACCACAAGCTGGCAGGGCGGATGTCATCGCCGACCCACCTCGACGTTCACGACCCAGCTTTGCAGGCGAAGGACCACCCTTTCGTCAGGGATTAGATGTTACCTCTGGTCCCCTTTCAAATGGGCCGTCGTGGAATCCCTTCCCGACTAAATGTGAGGGAAGAGGACCATGCCACTATAATAGGACTAGCTCTAATACGTAGAGGGGGGTCGAACCTATCCACCTTCACTACCGGGAGCCCTCACGAGCGCTCATCCATGTACTAGATTGTCATCCTTCAGCACCCCTCGTGAGCCATCGACCAAAAGCAGGGTTAGGATTTTACACACAAAAGGTGGTCCCGAACCTGTTTAAATCTCCGTTTTTTCATCTTCTTCCCCGCTCGCCCGAACTTAAACGAGGCTGTGGCCATGGGGTGGGATCTTGAGGCTAGAGCTGGTTGAGATCTTTCGCCACACGCCCCAGAGTTCGAACCTTCTTGGGTCTGCAGAGCCCTGAACCGACATTTGGCACATCCAGGTAGGGGCGTGTCGAAGCTCCTGTTTCCTCATCAACCACGCTCCGTCCCGGCTTAACCGCGCCAATGACAAAAGCTCGCCGAGCTGCGCGAGCGTGGCCGACCGCAACGCACGATCAAATCGGCGCCCCTAGGCCGCGGTGTGATTCCTCGCCTTCCGCGCCTCCTCGGCCAAATGCTCGTCGTGGCAGGACTCATCGCTGCCACCACCCATCCGTGAAAGTGCGGCGCGACGCACTCGCCTCACCCTCCTTTAACCCCGCCACGACGTTGTCCCCCCACGCTCATCGTTGGGGCTGAGTGCGTTGCAAGCCATGCTCCTTATGGAGCGTGAGTTTGTTTCGCGTAACGTCCTACCAATAGTGGGACTATGGCGCTTGGCTTAACGCGGTCGCCGAGCTGCTAGACTCCGCTTGTGAGCATGGAGTCCTTTTCAACCCTCCCCATTTCGCACCCTCCGCCCAGGCTTGCTTACTGCCCAGTGTTGCATCGTTCGGCCTTACTGGAGAGACCCGGAGGGCCCGCGGTCGTGGAGAGAGGGCGAAACGGGATCCCCTACAGCACAGTTAGGTGCTTCCCTCCTCGGGTTTTCAGGCAGGGTAGGTGGCCCTCCGCGAGAGGCGCTGAGGTGGCTGGCCACCTCCGTGGCACAGCGTAACACGTCGGCGGCAGTGGCGATACGACAAGGCGGAAGACCGGGGGCGACGGAAGACAAGCCCCTGGCCAGCTCAGCCATCAAGGATCGTCAAGGCCTCCACGAGGCCAGGGGTTCCTCACAATCGACGCACGCTCAGTTGCCCCTACCGCACCATTGGCAACAAACGACCCCCCCTCTACAACCAATATCTTCAGAACATGTTGTACTAACCTTGGAACATATGTGAATCACACTCCCGGATTTAGCACAATCCGCCAGCGACGGCCCAGACACAAATCGCGCCGGAGCAGACCAGGACGCGTGACGGTTGGCAACCCAATGGAAGGTGGAGCTCCTTCGGAGCTCCGGAAGCTCAAGCGGCCCGACGAGACCTAGAAGGTCGCTAGGGTCCAGGGCCTCTGAGTCATCACACCAGCTTGACGAACAGGGGCCCCCGAGGCCAAAACTGCAGGAGAGTCTGGGAAGCTTGCGATGGGAGCTGGCCAGGCGGGCTACGGTCCGTGTGGCGGTTCATTTGCACCACCCCCGCTGGCGCCGGAGGGACCGGAGACAAGCCCGCCGAAGCGGGACCTCCAGGAGGGGGGCGACCATGGGTTCGTCACCCATGTGGACAGGCCGTCCAGGATCGCCCTCCGCCATCAGGGCCCTGTCGACGTGTGCCTGGAGGCGATGGGCGGGGTCCCCGTCTGGAGGCAGGGATCCACCCTGCACCTCGTAGGTTACAACCCGTGACACTTTCAATATAATGGAGTGGGGTGTGACACGGCCCCGGGTATCTCCCTGTGCACCGCCCCACGGCCTCACGGGGCGCTCCCACCCACGCCCACGTGGAACGCCTTCCCTGCCCCGCTGGCGGACGAACGGTCAAACAACATCTTGCCACAGCCAGTGGAGGCCTCCATGCTCCGGTGGTGGGAAGACCTAGTATAGGCCGCCGGACGCGGCTGTTTTTTTCGCACCTCAGTTTGTAAGCCAGATTTGCCACTTCTTATAGAGAATGAAATTTTTGAATTCTCGCTTCTTTATTGCAAGGCTTTTTGTTGGAAAAGGCAGTAGGTCTAGAGGCGCTTAGGCACGCCTAGGCGCTAGCAATGGCCAACGCACTGCCTAGGGCATAAATGGCTGTCTAGGCAAGACCAAACAGGAAGTGCCCTACCCAAGCGCAAGAAATCATGCCAACGTACTGCCACTAATATGCTCAAACAGGTATATTATTCCAATGAGAAGTAACGTAATTACCTATTTATAATCTTTTTAAACTAATATCAAACACCATATAATAATCACAAATACACTACGAGTTTAAAAACTATATTCCACCTAGGCTGCGGCCTAGGGTGTTAGTGCACCGCCTAGGCACTAGGCGAAGCCAACCGCCTCGCTTCCGCCTACCCTTTGTCCCAACCAATGCAAGTGGGATGGGATTTTGATTTTGGATTTTTGCACCACATTTTTGTTTTCTCGAGTTTTTTCTTAAGAGCCAACGGCTGCCTGCTCGCCCGCCTCCTCGACCACCGCAGCCGCGGGGGCTGGGCCGGTGCTTGCTTTTGGTCAACCCAACCACGGCTGTTCTGCCGTGGGCCTGCCTCTATGCACACCTCACCAAAGCTGGTGCCCTAGTCCTCGCGCGCGCTGCCTCAAGCGAGCCGCAGGCGAAGTTGCCGAGAGGCCCCTGATCAGGCATCTGTTCACTGGTCTTGACTGGCACCACGACCTAGATAAAACATTAACATCTCCACCTCTGCTCAGGGGCTGCGGCGCCGAGCAAGAAAAGGAAAGGCGGCCTAGGGAGTACATCTTACTCTCATGCATCATAAGGGGATTTTTTCCAATGTACTTTTTGACATCCTCGCGGGGTCATGTTGTCAAATCTTGGACAGGCACAAGGAAAAAAACCAACCTAGGCAGGACAAACTATCTCCACCACTAACTGTCGCCGCCGCTGCTGGTCGCCATCGTCGCCATCGGCCCCGCGCGCCCCTTGACCTCAGGTGGGCCCCTCGCTACCTGCGGAAGTGAACTCCGCTGTCAGTGCGCCAAGTGGTCCTCCACCCCAGTCTCCCAATGGCGCCCCGAATCACCTCAGGCATGGGGGGGCTGTCACAATCCTCAAAGTCGAGTCAGGGTCGAAGCGAAGGTGGACTGAAGTCGCGTTGAGGAGATGCTCGCGCGAGAAGATTCGCGGCCTTTCTCTTCGAAGCTGGCGTGCTTCTCGGCCTGCCCCTTCAAGACGCTCCCACACAATCTGGTTGAAGAAAGCACGATAGCGGGGTACATGGGAACGAGTCGGGCTGGAGACGCTCTCGCGCGATACTGCATCAGAGCCCGGGGACTCTGTCTAGGATCCGGGAAACATCAAGGAGCGCGTGTGCTGCAGCCCACCCCGAGCGTGGTTCACCAGTGTGACGCTCCGCTCCCATGGGAAGTAACATCCGACACCTGCTCGTAGATAGAGAGATAATTCCGCTTCAGCTGCGGCCTAGGGTCCCAACGCGGTTTTCTCGCGTCGCTCTTCTCCTTAGAACTTTTTCTTCTGAGCTCGTCGCCTCGCCCTTCAGCTCGTCGCATATTTGCAGAAGACGGACTCCTAGAAGCTCAGCTCCTCACCGTGATTGATAGTCCTAGGAGAGTGGCCCGGCGGACCCCCGGGACCCTTCTACGTTGGCCCCTTCCTTTGGGCTCGCCTCGCGAGGAGAGGGACCAGGAGACCTCACGGCGGTCAATCATGCGGTTGCAATCGCCTCCACGATCGCGCACTCCAGCGTCACCGCTCCACTCGTCACCAGCTCCAATGCCTCCCCAGGGCGCGACGCTCTGCTTCGTGGCTCCGGCAACCCTTTCGTTGGCGCAACGCGTGGTCCCCCCTCGCTCTATGGGCCTTGCCGCTCCAGCTCCGCGATGGAGGCCAGGGAGCTCCGTTCGCGCCTTTCCGGCGGCCTCGCGCCGCCGTCTGTGGCCTCGCCGGCCTCCTCGAGGGGCGCAGACGGAGGCTCTTTGGCCAGAGGAGGATGCACTCATCCTTTCGAGTGTGCTTACGTGGTGAGGGTGGCTGAAGTTCATAGCCACTTCGAGCCTAATGCCACTCGCACGCAGGTGAACTGATGGCTCGTCCTCGAGGAGGGAACCACGTCACCCACGCCGGGCCCTGACGCGCCCGCACGCCCCTCATGTCCCATAGAAGGCCAGCCGGACTGCCCACGATCGCGCGTGAGCTCCAGCGCTCGGCCAAGGTGTTGTGGATAGTAGCATTTGCAATTTCAAAAATTTCCTCTGCTCAGCGAAGATCTAATCTAGGAGATGCATAGGCAAGAGGGGGGAGAGTGTGTCTATTTACCCTCGTTAGGAACCTAGTGCGAAGCGTTGTATCAACGACGGTTGATGTAGTCGTACTCCCTTCATGATCCGTCATGATCAAGTACCCGAACGTAGCCGCACCTCCGCGTTCACGCACACGTTCACACTCGATGACGTCCTCGCCTTCTTGATCCAAGCAAGACGGGCGAAGTAGTAGATGAGTTCCGGAGCCACGGACGGCGTGGGTGCGGTTCGTGTGTTGGTGAAGAACATCTGCCGCGGCTTCGTCTAAGCACTACGAAAACTAAAGCGAGGATTAAACTAGGGGGACGGGGTTGGCCGGCACCACGGGCTTGGTGATTTCTTGATGTGTCTTTGGGTGTGCTAGCCCTGCCCCTCTATTATATGTTGAGCCCGGTGGGGTCGAAACTTGAGCAAAAAGTTCCTCAAAGTCGTTTTGCTCGAAAGGCAAGAGTCACCCTCGGGACTCCAGGGACCAAACGCCACAATCCTTGGCATCTGTGCCCAGACGCCATGGCCTCGGCATCTGGCCCACGGGCCAGACAGCCAGTTCTCCGGCGTGTGGCCTCTGACCTCTGCAAAACTTTCTTTTGCACCGACCTATGCCCGTGGGCCAGCCCCCATTGGCCTAACCATACATCGAATTATGAATCTTTACTCCGAACCCATTCCGGCAGCCTCCTCGTCATGTCCGTGATCTCATCCGTGGAGACCGAACAAATTCGGTCCCAAAATACATAACTCATGAATACTATATCATCACGAAAACATTAAGCGTGCGGACCCTACGGGTTACAGATATGTAGGACTGACCGAGAACAGCTCCGTCAATAACCAATAGCGGGGACCTGAATGCCCATATTGGCTCCTAATATTCCTACGAGAGTCTATCGTCGCGAACCCTATGAACAACATTACGTAATTTCCCTTTGTCTTCGATATGTTACTTGCCCGAGATTCATGTCGGTATCTTCTTACCAGGTCATCTCGTACGGCAAGGTCTCTTAACTCTTTCGTAATACATCATCCTGCAACTAACTCATTAGTCACTTTGTTTTGGCAGGCTTCTTATGATGTGCATTGCCGAGAGGGCCCAGAGTACCTCTCTGATACTCAGAGTGACAATCCTAATCTCGATCTATGCCAACCCAACAAAAACACCTTCGAAGAGACCTGTAGAGCATCTTGATAATCACCCAGTTACGTTGTGACGTTTGATTAGTCCATAAGGCATTCCTCGTATCCGGAGTTTGCATAATCTCATAGTCGGAGGAAGGTATGTCATTGAACATTAAGAAAGCAATAGCAATAAAACTGAACGTCGCCATAATGCTAAGTAAGAATGGGTCTTGTCCATCACATCATTCTCCCTATGATGTGATCCCGTCATCAAAAATGACAACACATGTCTATTGTTAGAACTTAACCATTTTGATACAAGATTATCTAGTAGGGCTTACTAGGGACACCTGTGTTTTTGTCTAGTATCCACACATGTATCAGTTTCGGTGGTTAATACAATTCTAGGCATCGAATAATAAACATTTATCATGAAGGAAATATAAACTAACAACTTTCTTATTGCCTCTGGCAATTTCCTCAGTCTCCCACTTGCACTGAGTGTCAAATAATCTAGTTCACCTCGACCATGTGATTTAACCAAATAGTTCAACATCGCATGTGATTAACACACATAGTTCACATCGCCATATGACCATACCCAAGGGTTTACTAGAGCAATAATCTAGTTCACCATCACCATTGTGAATAATACCAAAGAGTACTAAGGTGGATCATTGTTTTGCTTGTGAGAGAAGTTAGTCAACGGGTCTGCACTTCAGATCCGTATGTATTTTGTCAAATTTCTATGTCTCAAGCTCTGGATGGACGCTACTAAGATAGTGCTCCCACTTTCAATACATATCTAGATTGAGACTTGGTGTAATCTAGATCAGTGTAAACGCTTTGCATCGACGTAATCTTTTACGACGAACTATTTATCATCTCCATAACCGAGAACAGAACATTCCTTAGGTCCTTTTTAAGGTGAACTAAGGATAATTTTTGACGCCTGTCCGTGATCTACCCTGATCACTATGTACTCCCTTGCCAAAACTCATAGGGAAAAAACACCGCACTCTCTCTCCGTTCTACACTATGCCCCAACACTACCTCACGCTTCTCATTTTTTACCTTACATGCAACTGCACCACTCTCACTAAAAAACACACATCCGTGACATTTTGGGCCGAATGACATTTTTTTTCTGTCATGCTTTTGACATTTCTTTGACGATAATTGTTGACAAAATCAGTATCCTCAAGATGTGGTGGCTCCTATACTATGACAAAAATCATTGACACAAAATGGCTTTCAATCCTGGGCGGGCCGGAGAAGATAGAAGATGCAGCTGCATGACATTCTTTGGGCTGTCCATGACGCGAAAAATCGTGGTAAGAAGCGGAGGGCGAGGAAAAATACGGGTATTTTCCCCGGTTTACGGGGGTGGTCGGGGCCAAGAGCGATGCACTAAGGATTGCGCGTCTGGAGTTCAAATAAGTTCAAATAAATGAAATCCCTTTGTAACAGATGAGTTTTCGTCCGAAACCCTCATATTTCGAAAGAGATTGTCCTTTTTGTACATGAAGTGCATCCAGTTTTTGCCGTAACCCTCTCAACTTTTTAGAGCATGCTATGTGGGTAAAATGATGATACCATGCCAACTTTCAACCTTTTCAGAGTTCATTTTAAGTACTTTTCAATTTCAGGTTCATTTAGCTCAAAAAAAATCAGTAAATGCATGAAAAATACCAAATGAAGTCAGAAAGGGTTGAAAATTGATGATGTGGCTTTGAATAGTACATTTTGACCACACAGAAAGTGTGGAGTTCAAATAAGTTCAAATAAATGAAATCCCTTTGTAACAGATGAGTTTTCGTCCGAAATCCTGATACTTCGAAAGAGATTGTCCATTTTGTACACGAAGCGCATCCAGTTTTTGCCTTAACCCTCTCAACTTTTTAGAACATGATATGTGGGTGAAATGATATACCATGCCAACTTTCAACATTTTCAGAGTTCGTTTGAAGTGCTTTTCAATTTCAGGGTCATTTAGCTCAAAAAAATTCAGTAAATGCATGAAAAATACCAAATGTAGTCAGAAAGGGTTGAAAACTGATGATGTGGCTTTGAATGGTGCATTTTGATCACCAAAAAAGTCTGGAGTTCAAATAAGTTCAAATAAATGAAATCCCTATGTAACAGATGAGTTTTCATCCGAAACCCAGATACATCGAAAGAGATTCTCCATTTTGTACATGAAGTGCATCCAGTTTTTGCCGTAACCCTCTCAACTTATTAGAACATGCTATGTGGGTGAAATGATGATACCATGCCAACTTTCAACCTTTTCAGAGTTCATTTGAAGTGCTTTTCAATTTCAGGGTCATTTAGCTCAAAAAAATCAGTAAATGCATGAAAAATACCGAATGAAGTCAGAAAGGGTTGAAAATTGATGATGTGGCTTTGAATGGTGCATTTTGAACACACAAAAAGTCTGGCGTTCAAATAAGTTCAAATAAATGAAATCCCTTTGTAACAGATGAGTTTTCGTCCGAAACCCTGATACTTCGAAAGAGATTGTCCATTTTGTACACGAAGTGCATCGAGTTTTTGCCGTAACCCTCTCAAATTTTTAGAACATGCTATGTGGGTGAAATGATTATACCATGCCAACTTTCAACCTTTTCAGAGTTCATCTTAAGTACTTTTCAGTTTCAGGGTCATTTAGCTCAAAAAAATAAGTAATTGCATGAAAAATACCAAATGAAGTCAGAAAGGGTTGAAAATTGATGATGTTGCTTTGAATAGTGCATTTTGACCACACAGAAATTTTGGAGTTCAAATAAGTTCAAATAAATGAAATCCCTTTGTAACAGATGAGTTTTCGTCCGAAACCCTGATACTTCGAAAGAGATTGTCCATTTTGTACACGAAGCGCATCCAATTTTTGCCTTAACCCTCTCAACTTTTTAGAACATGCTATGTGGGTGAAATGATGATACCATGCCAACTTTCAACATTTTCAGAGTTCGTTTGAAGTGCTTTTCAATTTCAAGGTCATTTAACTCAAAAAAATCAGTAAATGCATGAAAAATACCAAATGTAGTCAGAAAGGGTTGAAAATTGATGATGTGGCTTTGAATGGTGCATTTTGAACACCAAAAAAGTCTGGAGTTCAAATAAGTTCAAATAAATGAAATCCCTTTGTAACAGATGAGTTTTCGTCCGAAACCCTGATACATCGAAAGAGATTGTCCATTTTGTACACGAAGTGCATCCAGTTTTTACCGTAACCCTCTCAACTTATTAGAACATGCTATGTGGGTGAAATGATGATACCATGCCAACTTTCAACCTTTTCAGAGTTCATTTGAAGTGCTTTTCAATTTCAGGGTCATTTAGCTCAAAAAAATCAGTAAATGCATGAAAAATACCAAATGAAGTGGCAGAAAGGGTTTGGAGATTTGTATGATGTGGGCTTTGAATGGTGGCATTTTTGAACACACAAAAGTTGAGGTTCACTTAGAAGTTCAAATAAATGAAATGCCCTTGTAACAGATGAGTTTTCGTAGGCAAACCCTGATCTTTCGAAATGAGATGTGTCCATTTGTACACGTAAACGTGCATCTAGTTTTTGCCGTAACCCTCTCATCAGACTGTTTAGGAACATGCTATGTGGTTGAAAATCGATGTTACCATGCCAACTTTAACCTTTCAGAGTTCATCTATGAAGTGTTTCATTTCAGGGTCATTTAGTCAGAAAAATAAGATAATGCATGAAAATTACCAAATGATAGTCAGGGGGGAAAGGGTTGAAAATTGATGATGTGCTTTGATAGTGCCATTTTGACCACACAGCAGAAATGTCTGGGTTAAATAAGTTCAATAAATGAATCCGCTTTGTAACACGTATGAGTTCGTCCGAAACCCTGATACTTTCGGAAGGATTGCTCCATTTGTATCACGAAGTCATCCAGACCGTTTTTTGCCTAACCCTCTCAACTTTTTAGACATGCTATGTGTGGTGAAGATGTATCGCATGCCAGACTTTCATTTCAGATGTTATTTAGTACTTTGCAATGTTTTGAAAGGTTCAGGTCATTAGCTCAAAAAAATCAGTAAATGATGAAAATACCAATGAAGTCAGAAAGGGTTGAAAATTGATGATGTGTGCTTTGAATAGTGCATTTTGACCGCAACAGAAAGTCTGGAGTTCAATAAGCTTCAACATAACTTGAAATCGCCTTTGAACAAGCTGAGTTTGTTCGTCAGAAACTCATGATACGTCAAGAAGATTGTCCATTTTTACACGAAGGCATCCAACCGTTTTTTTCCGTTAACCCTCTCAACTTACTAGACATGCTATGTGCGGGAAATGATGAGACCAATGCACAATTTCAGACTTTTCAGAGTTCATGTTTGAAAGTGCTTTTTCAATTTCAAGGTCATTTATCAAAAAAATCTGATGTAAATGCATGAAAAATAATCCAAATTAGTCAGAAAGGGTTGACAATTGATGATGTGGCTTTGAATGGTGTCATTTTGAATTCACGAAAAACGTTAGGAGTTCATATAGTTGCAAATAAAGGAAACCCCTTTGTAATAGAGATGAGGTTTTCGGTCCGAAATCCTGCCTGATTACGAAAGAGATTGCCCATTTGTGTACACGAAGTGCATCCTAGTTTTTTGCCAACCCTCTCACTTTATAGACAATGCTAGTGGGTGAAATGATGATTCCATGCCAACTTTCAACACTTTCATGAGTTCATTTGAAGTGTTTTCATATGTCCAGGTCATTAACTCAAAAAAATATTAGTTAATGCATGAAATAACGGATAATGAAGTCAGAAAGGGTTGAAAATATGAGTGGCTTTCGAATGGTTGCAGTTTGCACACACAAAAGTCTGGAGTGCAAATAATCAAATAAATGAAATCCCTTTGGTAGACAGATGAGTTTTCTCGTACCGAACCCTGATACTTCGAAAGAGATTGTCCATTTGTAGCACGAGTGATTCAGTTTTGCCGTAACCCTGCTCTAAACTTTTTATAATCATGCTGTGTGGTGTGAAATGATGATACCTATGCCAACTTCAACTTTTCAGATGTTATCTTAAGTGTACATTTCAATTTCAGGGTCATTTAAGCTGGCAAAAAATCAGTAAATGCTGAAAAACGCTAAAAATGAAGTCAAAGATAAAGGGTTGTGAAAATTGATGATGTTGCTTTGAATAGATTGCATTTTTGATCACACATAAATATTTAAGTTCAAATAAATGTAAATCCTTCTTTGTAAGCAGTGGTGTTGCGTCCGAAATGCCTGATACTTCGAAACGAGATTGTTCATTTATTGACACGAGCGCATTCCACTGTTTTGGCCTTAACCCTCTGCATACTTTCTAGAAACATGCTATGTGGTGGATGAAATGATGACGCATGCCAACTTTCGACATTTTCAGAGTTCGTTTGAAGTGCTTTTTCATTTCAAGTCATTTAACTGAAAAGAAATCAGTAA
>CM022297.1:538167632-538186801 GCA_011799875.1 Thinopyrum elongatum
GCCGCTCCTGGATCGGCAGAAGCCGAATCCTGGGATTGAAGACCAGGACCCGACACCACAAACCGCACATCACCCCCCCTTAGTTGTAACGCACGTGCACGTTACTCAGTCGATGCCGATGGTTGAACATCTTGTAGTAACTTCTAATGTTAAATCTGTAGAGTAGCTATTCGTCGTGTCATCGAGGGTGTGTCCTGCCTTCACCGTTCCGATTAACGCGCTGTCCTACCAAAACCCACCTCAAGTGTGGGACCCATGAGGGTGATCTCCCTCCTAGTTTCACCTTGAGACGGGATACACGATTGGGATATGCTCATGAGGTGATACCTCGATCCCTGGATGTTACGGACAAAACAGGGGGGGGGGGGCGGGCAAGATACTTGGACCTTTCCATGTACTTGAGAAGGCGGGTTCGAACACCTGATGGGTATAGCCCTGTAAGTGATTTTAGAGGCGTGGTTGCCATGTGGGGCCGAGGTGGTGAATCCGAGCTCGGCATGCAGGGCATTCTTAAACCCTTGCCAGCAAGTCTCGAGAAGCTGGCGACGGGTTTGTGTTTCATTATCTTATTCGTTTGAGTCCTCTGCCTCGTTACTTACCTAGTACCCGCAAGCCCTAGTCCTCAACGATGGGCTATTTGATCCGAGCAGGACCTCTGGCGCTGATTGCAACTAACCATCAGTGGGCTAGTTGGGCGTTCTGCATCGTCACATCAGCGCCGAAAGCTGCTGTCAGAGTCCAGTCAGCCAGTGCGCGGCATGGAGTGATTGGCGACATTTTTCGGTGGTGTTGGATGCTGGGCCCATGTACGCAAGACGACCCCGAGTGGCGAGGGCGATGGCCAAGACCCCTTGCCGCTTAGGGATCGTAACCGGCGGGGCACTCTCTGCGAGCGAGGTATAGGGTTGCGATGTGTCGTTTTTGGCCGAGGCCGGGCATGACCCAGGAAAGTGTGTCCGGCCGAAGTTAATCGAGCGTGTTGGGTAAGTTGGTGCACCCCTGCAGGGAAGAACACTTCTATCGATAGCCGGTCCTACGGTAAAGGACACTCGGAGTTGTATCCTGATTGATACAATTTAGAACTGGATACCTGTGATGAGACCTGTATGTATGGCTCTGGGATTGCTTTCTCGCAGGGAGTCGAGAAAGGATCTCAGGATGAGGTTGATATTATTACTACTACATTATATGGTATTGTTCTACTCTCTTCTACTGCTGCAAGACCGCTGAAGATGCTAGTCTTCGATAGGACTAGGCCTTCTCTCTATTCTGGCATTTCTGCAGCCCAGTCCACATATACAGCCTCCCCTTGATAATGTTGCATATGTAGTGTAGATCCTTGCTTGCTGAGTACTTCAGAGTACTCACGGTTGCTTTGTTTTCCTTTTTCTCCCCATATCAGTTTGACGTGACCAAAGGACGGAGCACCCTGAGACAGATGCCCCGACGATCGTTACTACTACTACCCAGAGGATGGATACTACTACGAGTTGACTGACGACCAGGAGTAGGATCGGAGGGTCCCAGGCAGGAGGCCTGCGCCTTTCGATCGTAGTGTTTTATTTTGCCCCGCCTTTCTAAAGGCCTTTCTGTTTCTCTTTTATATCTGTACTCAGATATCTGATGCTTCCGCTGACGCTTGTTCGCAAGCTTATGTATTCGAGCCCTCGAGGCCCCTGGCTTGTAATATAAAGCTTGTATGACTTTATTTATGTTTTAGAGTTGTGTTGTGATATCTTCCCGTGAGTCCTTAGGCTTGATCGTGTGCATTTGCGTGTATGATTAGTGCACGATCGGGCCGGGGGCGTCACAAGTTGGTATCAGAGCCGACTGACTGTAGGAACCCCCTTTTCAACTCCTTGGCCGAAGTTGAGTCTAGAAACTGGAAAACTATTTTACTAACTTGGCTGTGTGGCTTACGGGCCCACGTCGCCAATTGGGTGGTATTAGGATCTTTTACTCCTCGACCTTTACTCTGGGACTCTGACCTCTCTTCTATTCGGGTTAAATGATTTTACCAACTCCAGCATTAGGCTCTCGTGCTCACATCCACCCGGAGTTCTGAAATATTCCCCCTTGCTTCAAGATTGTGGGCCAGGTTCTGCTTACAGGATCCTTTTATCGAGGGCACCCTGTGTTGTCACGTGCAGATTCCTCGCTCCAACAGTTTTCTCCGACGTGGATCTAGCCTTTGCTATGTCTCGTTGTGTACTCCCATATCGCGTGCCTGCGCGCCGCCTAGATGTCTAGCCCTTCCCTTTTCAACTGTCGTAATGCCGGATGCTAACCGAGGCTATGTGTGGCTTTGAATGTCTGGTGCGAATATGATGAAGTATCTATTGCACTTCCTTCTGTTGTGCGTGTTACTTCATAAATAATTCCCTACACCTACAAGTTATTAGCTAAATTGCCCCTGTTGATTTGGCAGGATGGCTGACGATCCTCCACCTCCACCCTATATTGCCGCAATGATGCAGCAGTTTGAATTGAACCGTCAGCTCAACGAGAGTCTGGTAAGACGTTTGGAATGCAATGAGGCTCGTCAGGAGCCTGGACCGATCTCGCTGCCAGAATTTGTGCACCTCAACCCGTCCGTTTTCCGCAACTCCACCAATCCTATGGATGCTGATGATTGGCTTCGTGACATCCTGTTTGAAATGGAGTCAGCTAATGTTGCCCCTGCCAGTTATGTCACCTTTGCGACATTCCACCTAAAGGGCCCAGCGGCTCAATGGTGGGAAAGCCACAAGGGTACGTTGCCTGCTGAAACAGTAACCACTTGGCAGGAATTTCAGTCAGCTTTTCGTGCACGGTACATTCCTCAAGGTCTGATAGATCAGAAGAAGCAGGAGTTTCGCAAACTTACCCAGGGCACAATGACTGTGGATGAATATCAGAGGAAATTTCTTGAATTGTCCCGCTATGCTGCGGATGACGTCGACACCAACACACGCAAGCAGGAGACATTCCGTGAAGGACTACGTACTGATATAAAACTTGCACTTGCTGTCCATGATTTCACAGACTTCGCAACGCTTGTCAGCAAATCTTTCCAAGTTGAAACAGCTCTGACTGAGTACCAGGAGTCACTCAAGCGCACTCGTGAAGCAGGCTCACCCTCGGGTCAGCCTGTTCAGAAACGTCGAGTGTGGATCCCGCATAATGTACACCACCGACCTGCTCCAACACCAAGGCCGTCCTATGTTGCACCTCATTTGCCTTCACCGCCGAGACAGCTATCGGTCCATGCTGGACCGCCTGATGCTATGGCTTTTCGTCAGGATGCACCACGTCCTTCTGCTGGTTGCAGGAAGAGCCGTCGAAAACATCCTTCTAGGAATGTTGGAACCAGACTACCTGCTAGTCAACGTGTTCATGTCAACCAAGTCAACATGGAAGAAGCTCGGCAGGACCCCAGCATTGTGATGGGCACCCTTCTAGTGAATTCAATCCCAGCTTCAGTCCTCTTTGATTCTGGAGCATCGCACTCCTTCATGTCCGAAAGTTTTGCGCGAAGCCATGATATACTTTTCGAGGAGATGTCCATCCCATTAGTAATCCATTCACCTGGGGCTAATTGGCAAACTACCAGGGTAAGCCACGGTAATCACGTTGTGATTGGAGGATTGATGTTCCCCGTTTCTCTCATTGCCCTTAAGACCTCCAACATTGACATTATTCTAGGTATGGACTGGTTGAAGCCTCATAAAGCTTTGATTGACTGTGCCACTGAAGCAGTCCGCCTCACACACCCTTCCGGTCAGACTGTCAGATACTCCGCTCGTACAGTGCAGGACGCCGAAGCTCAGATATATGTCCTAAATGCACTGAACGCTTCACCTCTTGAAGGCATCGAGAACGTTCCAGTTGTTCGTGAATTTCAAGGTGTATTTCCAGAAGAACTTCCAGGAATACCCCCTGCTAGAGCTGTTGAGTTTGTCATCGACTTGAAGCCTGGCACAACACCTATCGCGAAGCGTCCTTATAAGATGCCTCCGCACCATCTTCTCGAGCTTAAGGAAGAAATCGACACGTCACTTAAGAAAGGTTTCATCCGCCCCAGTTCCTCTGCTTGGGGAGCACCTTCACTCTTCGTTAAGAAGAAGGATGGAACTAACCGATTGGTTCAGGATTATCGGCCCATTAACCAAGCCACCATTCAGAATAAATATCCGCTTCCTCGGATCAATGATTTGTATGATCAACTTACTGGATCATCGGTATTCTCTAAACTTGATTTGAGGTTGGGTTACCATCAGATCCGTGTTCGTGAAGAGGATATTCCGAAGACTGCTTTTGTTACTCGCTATGGCTCTTATGAGTACACTGTCATGTCATTTGGCTTAACCAATGCTCCAGCCACATTTTCCCGTCTGATGAATTATATCTTCATGGATTACCTCGACAAGTTCGTCGTGGTATATCTAGATGATATTCTGGTTTATTCAAAGAATAAGGAAGAACATGCTGAACACCTCCGTCTTGTACTGGAAAGGCTCCGAGAACACCAACTGTATGCCAAATATTCTAAATGTGAATTCCGGTTGTCTGAAGTGACATATCTCGGCCATGTGATTTCGAAAGATGGCATTGCCGTTAACCCAGAACGAGTTTAGGCTATACTTGACTGGACTCCTCCGAAGAACGTCAAGCAAGTGAGAAGTTTTCTCGGTCTTGCAAGTTATTGCCGTCGTTTTGTCGAGAATTTTTCTAAGATTGCTAAGCCTTTGACTGATCTGCTTCACAAGGGCGTTAAGTTTGAATGGACAGAAAAATGTCAGGAAAGTTTCAAATACTCAAAGACAAGCTAACGTCTGCCCCAGTACTTGCTCCTCCAGATTCTCGCAAAGACTTTGTGATCTATTGTGACGCATCCCGTGAAGGATTAGGCTGTATCCTAATGCAAGAGCGTAAAGTGATTGCTTATGGCTCTCGTCAGTTGCGACCGCATGAAGAGAATTATCCGGTACATGATCTAGAACTAGCTGCTGTCATCTATGCACTGCAGTTGTGGCGACATTATCTCCTCGGTAATCGTTGCGAGATATACACGGATCATAAAAGTCTGAAGTACTTGTTCACTCAGCCATCTCTGAACCTCCGTCAGCAAAGATGGATGGAGACCATTGCGGACTATGACTTGGGTATATCCTATACCCCTGGCAAGGCTAATGTGATGGCTGATGCGTTGAGCCGCAAATCCTATTGCTGCGAACTTGAGGTTCAGCTACAGCAACCACTTCTGTATGAAGAGCTTCGAAAGCTAAATCTCGAGATAGTTCCCCAAGGATACCTAAAAACCTTGGTTGTTGAACCAGACCTTGAGAAAGCTGTTAAGAATGCGCAAGCTAAAGATGCTGAAATTGATCTGATGAAGAAAGACCTTCACCTTGTAAAGTACAGGGATTTCTCGCTGTCTGAAGATGGAACCTTGTATTTCAGAGACCGCATTGTCGTACCTCGCTTCGAGCTTATGACTGACAAAGTCATGAAGGAGGCACATGATACCCCGCTGTCTATTCATCCGGGTAGCACCAAGATGTATCGTGATCTCACACGTTCACACAAACGGAGTACTAGGTATGTCAGGACAGGACAAGAAGCAAGACATCTGCGTGTCAAGAGAGATGGGCAGCTGCAATGGTTAGTTGTGGACAGACGAGTTAATAAGCGGAAACAGAGTCAGAATGGCTGCTTGAGCAATTTCAACGCACCAACTGTCACACATTCCTTCAAAGGGAGTAAAATATTTACGATAAGGTATCAAGTGTGATTTCTTTACAGGAAAGAACTTCCCATGTAATGATGAAGAATGTTATAAGCCTGAATTGCTCTTCTTTTCTGTTTGTGGTCGGAGAACGACGAAAAGCAGGTCGGCCAGGGCGTTGCCACCACTTTCTGCATTTCAAGGAGACGAGTACTCTGTCAGTTAGCAGGAGTTATATATCGCCAGAATGTTTAACTCCACGGTATTCCGAAAGAGATCAGTTCAGACCGTGGCAGATATTCACTGGCGTCATTTCTGGGAAAGCCTTTCCAGAAAGGCTATGTGAACTCATAGTACCGGAGTTCGAGCTATCATTCCTCAATCCAAGGCCAAGTTGAAACGAGTCAAGTCAATGTGCTTGAACGACATGTCGAAGTCTTGTGTGTTTCTGTCGGCGAAGAAGTGGGAGAAAATCTCTTCCATATGCCGAGTTCTCCTGATAACAGAAGCTATGCAATCCACTTGAAAATGGCCCCCTTTGATGTTACTTATATGGACGTAAGTGTCGAACCCCGTCTGAATTGGTCCAGAAACAGGGGGGAACGACCTCTGTTGGACCGGGACATATTGCCCAACCGAAGAGATCAACAGTCAAATTGTTCCGGAAAATCTCAAGCGCTCAGAACAGCCAGAGCAAAGAAGCAACTATGATCGCAAACGATGGGTGTTTTGACTTCAACCTTGTTTCCACCTGGTGATCAAAGCTATCTAACTGTCACTCACCATGAAGGCAACTTCACCGTTTTGGGAATCAAGGCAAGCTAGCTTCCACGCTACATTTGGTCCGCTTCCGCATTTTGCAAGGACGTGGTTCAAGTGGCGTATAAATTGAATTGCCGCCGCAATTCTCTCATTCACGACGTCTCCATGTGTCGCAACTTCGTAAATTGCTTTCAAGAATCTCACGCCCGATCTGTGGATCACGGAGATGCTTGAATTGCAAGATGCTCTTCTTATAAGAGCATCCGATCCGCAATCATCGCTCGTGAAAGCTATAACGTCGAACCCGTTCAAAGGTACCAAGTTCTCTCAAAGTAGACTAGGTCTTGGTCAAATCATACCTGAAGATGAGAGCCATTGGGGAACGTCGAGGATAATCTTCGTGCGGAAATACCCCGAAACTTTTTCCTTCTACTTCTTAACTTCGGGCCAGAATTCTTGTTAGTAGAGGAGATTGGTAAACACCCCAGTGGTTAACTACATAATCCTACCTTTTTGATTATGCCATGTCATCATTTTTAACAGGATGATGCCATCATTTGCCCATCATCATGCATTCAACTCTAACTACTCAAATTCAAATTAAATTGAAAGTGGAAAATAAAAGTTGTCCAACATAGAACCTCAAATTGTTCATTAATGCAAATAAATCAGAGACAATTGCTAAAATAAACCAACAATCATTGGAGTGGGTAATGTACTCAACCATCTTCAAAAGCGCGACTTAAAAACAATTATTGTAATAACCTTTATTACAATCTAATTAAGTATGAATGATGTTTTGCCAAACTAAGTTTAGGTGTTGGAAATAAAGACACCGGTTTGGTGGTATTTATGGACGCAGGTCACCATGTTTACAAAATTCAATTTGAGGCCCTAAATATTTACAACAAACCGGGGTAATGGGATCAAAAAAGAGAAAAGAAAAGTAAAAAGGAAACCCCCCCCCGGACCAACTGGCCGTGGCCCAGCTGGCCCCCAGGCCACCACCCAGGCCGGCCCAGCCGCCCCCCACCCCCTCTTTTTAAACGCCCCCCCGTCCACCCCAACCCTAACCGACCCCACCCTCTCCCTCCCATCCAAACTGGATCGGGGGGATTCGGGAGCTCCCCCGCGACGAGCACCCGTCGCCGGGCCTCGCCTCGCGTCCGCATTCGCCGGTAGCTAGACATGCGCCCCGCCGTGGCCTGGACCGGCCTTCGTCACCCGCCGCCAACGCCGCGCTCCTCATCGAGACCAACTTTCATCCGGTCCGTTGTCCCTTTCCCCTCGACGATTTGCCACGCGAGTGGATCCGAGGGCCGCGCCATAGTCTTAATCCAGTCTCGGTCCTTATCTGTGGTATCAGCGGTCGATATCGCCGCCCGCGAGCAACCGTCGTCGGTCTCCTCGTCGGCGCAGCCCGTTCCGCCCTCCGTCGACCGCTGTGCTCCTCCTCACCATACCCCACATCATCTCTACCGTCTTGCCGTGGCCAGCCTCTCCCCACCCCCTCGATGTGAGCCCCGGCAGTGCGCCCCCCCCCCCCTCTCCTCTCTTCCACCACGCCGCTCGACGCTCGCGCACTCGCGAGCCGCGGCCTCACCGAGTCGCGCTCGCCCGTCGTTCCCCTTGCGCGCCGTCGGGGCCCTGCACCGCTCCTGGCCGCGCCTCCCCTCCGGCCGCAGCCGCGCCCCGCGCGCGCTGCCCGCGGCCCCGCCGCCGCCGCCTCTGCGCGCGCTCGCGCATCGCCGTCCGCGCCCGCGTCTGGTGCCCCCTGCTCGCCCGCCGCGCCGCGCCCGCAGCGCCCGCGCGCACGCACCCCCCCGGTCGGCCCCCTGTGCCGCCGACAGACGGGGCCCAGCCCCAAAAACGTTTAAAAAAAATGAATAAAAAAATGAAAATAAAAAAAAATAATTAAATTAATTAATTAAATAATTAAATAGTTAATTAATCCTGATTAGGTTAATTTAATTAAGTAGTTAATGTTAATTAAACAGTAATTTGATTAGTTAATCACTAATTAACCTAACAGCCTATGACAGGTGGGACCCACTGGTCCTGACGTCATGCTGACGTCAGCAAGACACTGTTTCGGATAATGTTAATTTAAATAATTAATTAAATTCCAGAAATTAATAAAAACTTTAGAAAATCATATAAAATAATCCGTAGCTCAGATGAAAATACTTTGTACATGAAAGTTGCTCAGAACGACGAGACGAATCTGAATACGCGGTCCGTTCGTCCGTCACGCGTCCCTAACTGTCCGAACTTGCAACCGTTCCCCTCTTATCCTTTGTCCGATAATTCCAAAGACCCGGGAAATATCGTCAGATATTCTCCCGCTCCGTCTGTTACGTGTGATGCTGCGTTAGACTACCCCTAGCACCGTGTATCGTATTTGTCATGCTCATGTTTGCTATATATTTATACTGTTTCCTCCCCCTCTTCTCTCTCGATAGCCCCCGACCCCGACGTCGTCCCCGAGACCGACGCAGCTCCGGAGCCCGAAGACACCATAGACGACCTTGCCCTTGCCGCCGAGCAACCAGGCAAGCCCCTCCCTTGAGCATACCGATATCGCCCATTCTAAATTTCTCATGCTTGCATTAGAATTACTGCTGCTGCTGCTTTACCTATTCTGATGCATAGCCTGTTCATTGTAACCTACTGTTGATAATTACCTACATATCCTAAACTGTTTAGTCTAGGCTGGGTAGAGACCTATCAGTGACCCCACTTATCCCGACTGCCACGCTGGATCGTCAGAAGACCCGATCAACGGGATTGAAGACCAGGCCCCGACACCGCACATCACCCCCCCCCTTAGTTGTAACGACACTGCAGCGTTACTATCGAGTGTCGAGGGTGAAACCTCATGTAGCACTTCTGATGTTAACTCTGTAGAGTAGTTATTCGGTCGTGGTCATCGAGGGTGATTCCTCCTTCACCGCTTCCGATAACGACGCTGTCGTACAAACACCTCAAGTGTGGACCCAGTGAGGGTGATTCCTCCTAGTTCACCTTGACGGATACATCGAGTGAGAATTCAATGAGGGTGATACCTCGGATTCCCTGATGTTATGGACACACGGATACTTGGACTTTACAATGTTACTTGGAAAGGCGGGTCGACCCTGAGGGGTACCCGCGTGTGATGTGGAGGCGGGTTGCCAGTGCGGTGCCCGAGTGGTGAATACGAGGCGCGGCCGGGCATTCTTAACCCTTGCCGCAAGTCCTCGAGATGGGGCGACGGGGTCACATCTTTCGTGAGTCTCTGCTCGTTACCGCAAGCCCTAGTCCTAACGATTTGGATATTTGATCCGAGCAGGCCTCTGGCCTGATAGCACTAACCATCACGTGGGCATAGTATGGGCGTTCTGCATCGTATGCATCAGCCGAAAACTCTGTCAGACGTCCAGTTCAGCACTGCGGCCGGGCTGGGCCGGCACCATCCTGAGGGGTGGAGCCTGGTTCGCCCGGCACGCAACGACCCGGAGGGCGAGGGGCGATGGCCAAGACCCCCTTGCGCTTAGGATGTAGACCGGCGGGGACCTCTCTGCGGAGTTGTAGGTAGGGTTGCGATGTGTCGTTTGGCCGAGGCCGGGCATGACCCAGGAAAGTGTGTCCGGCCGAAGTTAATCGAGCGTGTTGGGTAAGTTGGTGCACCCCTGCAGGGAAGAACACTTCTATCGATAGCCGGTCCTACGGTAAAGGACACTCGGAGTTGTATCCTGATTGATACAATTTAGAACTGGATACCTGTGATGAGACCTGTATGTATGGCTCTGGGATTGCTTTCTCGCAGGGAGTCGAGAAAGGATCTCAGGATGAGGTTGATATTATTACTACTACATTATATGGTATTGTTCTACTCTCTTCTACTGCTGCAAGACCGCTGAAGATGCTAGTCTTCGATAGGACTAGGCCTTCTCTCTATTCTGGCATTTCTGCAGCCCAGTCCACATATACAGCCTCCCCTTGATAATGTTGCATATGTAGTGTAGATCCTTGCTTGCTGAGTACTTCAGAGTACTCACGGTTGCTTTGTTTTCCTTTTTCTCCCCATATCAGTTTGACGTGACCAAAGGATGGAGCACCCTGAGACAGATGCCCCGACGATCGTTACTACTACTACCCAGATGATGGATACTACTACGAGTTGACTGACGACCAGGAGTAGGATCGGAGGGTCCCAGGCAGGAGGCCTGCGCCTTTCGATCGTAGTGTTTTATTTTGCCCCGCCTTTCTAAAGGCCTTTCTGTTTCTCTTTTATATCTGTACTCAGATATCTGATGCTTCCGCTGACGCTTGTTCGCAAGCTTATGTATTCGAGCCCTCGAGGCCCCTGGCTTGTAATATAAAGCTTGTATGACTTTATTTATGTTTTAGAGTTGTGTTGTGATATCTTCCCGTGAGTCCTTAGGCTTGATCGTGTGCATTTGCGTGTATGATTAGTGCACGATCGGGCCGGGGGCGTCACACAGATGAGTTTTCGTCCGAAACCCTGATACATCGAAAGAGATTGTCCAATTTGTACACGAAGTGCATCCAGTTTTTGCCGTCACCCTCTCAACTTATTAGAACATGCTATGTGGGTGAAATGATGATACCATGCCAACTTTCAACCATTTCAGAGTTCATTTGAAGTGCTTTTCAATTTCAGGGTCATTTAGCTCAAAAAAATCAGTAAATGCATGAAAAATACCAAATGAAGTCAGAAAGGGTTGAAAATTGATGATGTGGCTTTGAATGGTGCATTTTGAACACACAAAAAGTCTAGAGTTCAAATAAGTTCAAATAAATGAAATCCCTTTGTATCAGATGAGTTTTCGTCTGAAACCCTGATACTTCGAAAGAGATTGTCCATTTTGTACATCGAAGTGCATCCAGTTATTGCCTTAACCCTCTCAACTTTTTAGAACATGCTATGTGGGTGAAATGATGATTCCATGCCAACTTTCAACATTTTCAGAGTTCATTTGAAGTGCTTTTCAATTTCAGGGTCATTTAACTCAAAAAAATAAGTAAATGCATGAAAAATACCAAATATAGTCAGAAAGGGTTGAAAATTGACGATGTGGCTTTCAATGGTGCATTTTGAACACACAAAAAGTCTTGATGAAACTGAACGTCGGACTCGTCAAAAGTCAATCAAATTCCTCAAGGTTCAGTGGTCAAATCATTCTGAAGATGAGGCCACTTGGGAACGCGAGGATCGTCTTCGCGAAGAATACCCCTCTTTCTTTCAGTCTTCCTCTTAATTCTCGGGACGAGAATTCTTAATAGATGAGGAGAATTGTAACACCCCCGGAGATTAGCAACAGTAATCACTTTTGATAATGACATGTCAGCATGATTAACAGTGCATAATCATCATTAGCATCATATTGCATTTCAACTCCTAAGTCAAATTCAAATTTAAATGAAAGTGAAATATAAAAGTTGTCCAACATAAAAAGTAAAATGTTCGATAAATAACAAATATTGCAGAGGCTCGTCTAAAATTGAAACCAACAAATAATAAAATAATTAGGTGGCTCTAATATAATTGAAACAGTGAGGATTAATGCATATTAATTATTATAAAAATTGTGGGAGCTCCTATTGACTCCAAACAAATTTTTGGTAGTGTTAGGTAATGCCTAGTATTTGTTGGAGCAGTTCCTATATTTTACAAAATTCAGTATGTGGCCTAACTATTTACTAAACTGAGACAAGAGAATAAATAAAAGAAAAAGGGTAAAAGAAAACAGAAAAAGAAGAAAAAGGAAACCCCCCTCTCCCCTCCCGGCCCAACTGGGCCAAGGCCCAGCTGGCCCGACCGTTCCACCCCCACTCCCCTTATCCCCTTGTCGGTGGAACCCACCCCCCACCCACCGATACTTCCCCCCCTTCGCGCCCCCTCTCTCCCTCGGCGCTCGACGCCACGCGCGCTCGTGCCGTCCGCCGCCGCCGCCCGGACCCTCCCTCCGCCGGCGTCGCTCCTCCAGCTCCACCCCGAGCCCGCTGCCCGACCCTGCACCGCCGCTGTGAGAGACCCCCTCCTCCTCCTCTGTCCCCCCCCCTCTCGGCCCCGCCGCGCGCCGGACGCGCCCCGGCCGCGCCCGCGCCGTGCTCGGCCCGCTCCCTACCGCCCGCGCTTGCGCTCGCCGTGTGCCGCGCGCGCACGCGCTCGCCCTGCGCCGACCCGCTCCGGCCCCTGCCTAGCCTCCGTGCGCCCCGCACCGCGCGCCGCCGCCCGCTGCTGCTCCGGCCACCGCGCCACGCCGCCCGCCTCCGGCCGCCGTCCCGCCTCCGGCCCCGCCTGCGCTCGCCTGCGCCCGCGCTCCGCCCGCGCCCCCGTCCGCCCGCGCCCGCCCGTGCGTGCCCTATGGGCACCGGACATGTCCGGTCCCAAATGGGCACGCCCTGGACGTGTCCGCCCCTGGTCCTATGACAGTGGGGGCCCACGCCCAAAAACGTTTTAATAAAAATAAAAATAAAAAATAAAAATAAAAATAATTAAAATAATTAATTGATTAATTAGTTAGTTAATTAATCCTGATTAGGTTAATCTAATTAACTAGTTAGTGTTAATTAAACAGTAATTAGTAATTAACTTAATTAACCTTGCTGACATCAGCATGATGTCATGCTGATGTCATCGCAGCACTGTTTCGTATAATGTTGAATTAAATAATTAATTAAATTCCAGAAATTAATAAAAACTTTAGAAAATCATATTAAATAAACCGTAACTCCGATGGAAATATTTTATACATGAAACTTGCTCAGAACGACGATACGAACCCGAATACGTCCTCCGTATTCCCGTCAGACGCCCGCAGCTATAAGAACGTTGAACTTTTAGACCGTTTTCAATAAATGAATAGTGCCCAACTTTAATTAAATAAATCGAAATAAATTCCTAAATTAACTAAATCATTTAGTTAGGCAGTAGAACACCCCGGCATATCATTTAGGCATGTCATACATGTTGTTTGCATTATTGCCGTGAATTTCTTGTTTCTCTCCCCCTCCTTCTCTCTCTCGATAGACGCCGAGACCGACGGCGCTGCACCTCGATACGACTACTCTACCGACGAGCAGCCCGTTGACGACCTTCCTCTCTTGCCAGAGCAACCAGGCAAGCCCCCCCCCCTTGAGCATTCCAGATATCGCCCATTCTATTCTCCTGCTTGCATTAGATTTTGCTACTGTTAATGTATGCTCCTATTCTGATGCATAGCCTGCTGTTGTAACCTGTTCATTGCTACCTTACCTGCCTATGATAAACTATTTAGTTTAGGTTGGAATGAACTATCAGTGACCCCACCACCTTACCTTTGTTGCCCCTGCTTGATCATCGACGACTCGATCAACGTGATCATCGACCAGAGACCGACACCTCACTTCACAGCCCTTAGTTGTACGACTCTGCGTAGTAACTATCGAGTGCCGAGGGTGATACCTCGTAACGCACTCCCGATGAATACTCTGCAGTGTAGCTGTTCGGTCGTGGTCATCGAGGGTGATTCCTCCTTCTCCACTTCCGATACGACTCTATCGTGCAACCCTTAGTGTGAACCTCGAGGGTGATACCTCATACGTTCACCCTGATGATTTCGTCGAGTGGAATCCGCCGAGGGTGATTCCTCGGGTTTCCCCCTTGATGTTATGACCACACGGTTACTTTAACCCTTGTTACAGGCGGGTCCACCCTGGTGGGTACTCGCTGGGGTTCTATGATTTTCGGGTGTGCCGGAAGGGCACTCGAGTGTGACATTGTGGCGGAGCATCAGAGACTCTGATTGTCTCCGCTTGATACTAATTGAGCCTATTGGATTTGGGTGTATGATCTGAGTGGGTCGACGTGCCCTATACGCACTACCACCACGCGGGATAGTGGATATGGGACCCTCTGCGAAGTACGTTTCTCCGAAAGCTCGTCTGACGTCATGATTCACCGTGCGGGCTGATTGTCGGGATTGGGCTGGATACTTCACTGACGAGTTCAGTGTCGCGCCTGCACCCCGGCCAGTCTCGCAACGCGCAGGGTGCCCAGGGCGATGGCCCGAGACCTCTGGGTGCATAGGTTAGTCCGGCATGCTGACCTCTCTGCCGAGCCTAGGTAGAGCGCTGCTTTGTGTTGATCTTCCGAGGACAGGCATTACCTGTAACACCCCATGTATTAACTACAATAATCACCCTTTTGATTATGCCATGTCATCAGGATCAACAGTGCATAATCATCATTAGCATCATATTGTATTTCAACTCCGAACTCAAAATTCAAATTAAAACTAAAGTGGAAAATAAAAGTTGCCTAAACCTAAAAACTAAAATGTGCACCATGTTGCAAATAATCCCAAAGCATTTATAAAAATGATTGCAACATTGATTGGAATTGGAAAAGGACTCAAACATCAAGAAACAGCAGCAACATAGCACTATTTAATCCTTTTTCATTTAAATAAAATCCAAACAAAAAGATGTGGACACCAAACTATTTTATTGCAGTGGCATACATTGCACTACGATTTATGGGCTAGGTCTCATATTTTAAAAAAGCCTTTTGGTGCTCAAGCATTTAACAAAACAGAACTAAAAAGAAAAAAAACAAAAGAAAAACAAAACAGAAAAAGAGAAAAGGACCCCCCCTTTTTTTGGGCCTCGGCCCAGCTGGCTATCCAGCCGGCCGGCCCACTTCTCCCCCCCCCCTCGCTGGCCTATTACCCCCCTGGCCCCCCTCCACCGACAAACACACACACACGCCACACACATCCCCCCCCGACCCCGATTCTGGATCAGGATTGGGCCCGATCCCGGCGCCCCATCGCCGGCGCCCCGTCGCCACCCCATCCCCTGGCGCCGCCCCGCCACCTCGCCGTCGCCTGGAGCCACCACTCGCCGGACGCCGTCACCGTCGCCACCTCGCATCCCCGTCTCCTCCTCGCCGGCCTCGTCAAGCCACGCCGCCCCTCGTCTCGGCAACGGACGTGAGGACCCCGTGCCCCCTTCCTCCCTCTGCCGCTACCCCACACGCGCCCCGCCTCCGCTCGCCGTGGCTGGCCGCACCCGCCAGCTGCAGCATGCCTGCTGCTCGCGCCCGCTCGCTGTGCTGCTGCTACTTGTTGCAGCCGCTCCGCCCCTGTCCCGCCACCGCCGCGTCGGACCGTGTCCCCGTTGCCCATCACCTCCGGCAGCCGCGCCCGCTCGCGGCCGAGCAGCCCTCGCCTGCGTTGCTGCCGTCCTTCCCGCCCCGCAGCTGCTCCCCTCCCTCGCCACTCCTGTCGCCCTGTTGCGCCCGCGCTGCCGCCGCCCTAGCGCATGCGCGCCGCCGCCCCTGCGTCACCTCCGCAAGCTTATGTATTCGAGCCCTCGAGGCCCCTGACTTGTAATATAAAGCTTGTATGACTTTATTTATGTTTTAGAGTTGTGTTGTGATATCTTCCCGTGAGTCCTTAGGCTTGATCGTGTGCTTTTGCGGGTATGATTAGTGCACGATCGGGCCGGGGGCGTCACAATGATGCGGCTTTTAAAGGTGCATTTTGAACACACAAAAAGTCTAAAGTTCAAATAAGTTAAATTAAATGAAATCCCGTTGTAACATATGAGTTTTCGTCCGAAACCCTCATACTTCGAAAGAGATTGTCCATTTTGTACACGAAGTGCATCCAGTTTTTGCCGTAACCCTCTCAACTTATTGGAACATGCTATGTGGGTGAAATGATGATACCATGCCAACTTTCAACCTTTTCAGAGTTCATTTTAAGTACTTCTCAATTTTAGGGTCATTTAGTTCAAAAAAATCAGTAAATGCATGAAAAATACCAAATGAAGTCGAAAAGGGTTGAAAATTGATGATGTGGCTCTGAATAGTGCATTTTGAACACACAAAAAGTCTGGAGTTCAAATAAGTTCAAATAAATGAAATCCCTTTGTAACAGATGAGTTTTCGTCTGAAACCCTGATACTTCGAAAGAGATTGTCCATTTTGTACACGAAGTGCATCCAGTTTTTGCCTTAACCCTCTCAACTTTTTAGAACATGCTATGTGGGTAAAATGATGATACCATGCCAACTTTCAAAATTTTCAGAGTTCATTTGAAGTGCTTTTCAATTTCAGGGTCATTTAGCTCAAAAAAATCAGTAAATGCATGAAAAATACCAAATGCTGTCAGAAAGGGTTGAAAATTGATGATGTGGCTTTGAAAGGTGCATTTTGAACACACAAAAAGTCTAGAGTTCAAATAAGTTCTAATAAATGAAATCTCTTTGTAACAGATGAGTTTTCGTCCGAAACCTTGATACTTCGAAAGAGATTGTCCATTTTGTACAACAAGTGCATCCAGTTTTTGCCTTAACCCTCTCAACTTTTTAGAACATGCTATGTGGGTGAAATGATGATACCATGCCAACTTTCAACATTTTTAGAGTTCATTTGAAGTGCTTTTCAATTTCAGGGTCACTTAGCGCAAAAAAATAAGTAAATGCATGAAAAATATCAAATGTAGTCAGAAAGGGTTGAAAATAGATGACGTGGCTTTCAATGGTGCATTTTGAACACACAAAAAGTCTGGAGTTCAAATAAGTTAAAATAAATGAAATCCCTTTGAAACAGATGAGTTTTCGTCCGAAACCCTGATACTTCGAAAGAGATGGTCATTTTGTACACGAAGTGCATCAGTTAGGCCGTAACCCCTCAACATTTTAAAACTGCTATGTGTGGGTGAATGATGATACCATCCAACTTTCAACCTTTTCAGTCATGTCATTTGAAGTGCTTTTAAATTTCAGGGTCATTTAGCTCAAAAAATATCCGTAAATGTACGAAAATACCAAATGAAGTCAGAAAGGGTTGAAAATTGATGATGTGGCTTTCAAGGGTGCATTTTGAACACACAAAAAGTCTGGAGTTCAAATAAGTTCAATAAATGAAATCCCTTTGTAAACAATGAGTTTTCGTCCGAAACCCTGATACTTCGAAAGGATTGTCCATTTTGTACGAAGTGCATCCATTTTTTGCCGTAACCCTCTCAACTTTTTAGAACATGCTATGTGGGTGAAATTATGTACCATGCCAACTTTCAACCTTTTCAGAGTTCATTTGAAGTGCTTTTCAATTTCAGGGTCATTTAGCTCAAAAAAATCAGTAAATGTCATGAAAAATACCAAATGATGTCAGAAAGGTTGAAAATTGATGATGTTGGCTTTAAATGGTGCATTTTAAACACACAAAAGTCTGGAATTCAATAGTTAAAATAAATGAAATCCCGTTGTAACAGATGTTTTCGTCCGAAACCCTCATACTTCAAAAGAGATTGTCCATTTTGTACACGAAGTGCACCAATTTTTGCCTTACCCCTCTCAACTTTTTAGAACATGTCTGTGGGCGAAATATGATACCACTCACCAACTTTCAACATTTTCAGAGTTCATTTGAAGTGCTTTCAATTCAGGGTCATTTAACTCAAAAAAATAAGTAAATTCATGAAAAATACAAATGTAGTCAGAACGGGTGAAAATTGACGATAGTGGCTTTCAATGGTGCATTTTGAACACACAAAAGTCTGGAGTTCAAATAATTCAAATAAATGAAATCCCTTTGTACAGATGAGTTTTCGTCCGAACCCTGATACTTCGAAAGAGATTGTTCATTTGTACACGAAGCGCATCCAGTTTTTGTCCTGCTACCCTCTCAACTTTTAAGAACATGCTATGTGTGTGATATGAATACCATGTCAACTTTCAACATTTTCAGAGTTCGTTTGAAGTGCTTGTCAATTTCCGGGTCATTTAGTTCAAAAAATCAGTAAATGCATGAAAAATACCAAAATGTAGTCAGAAAGGGTTGAAAATTGATGATGTGGCTTTAAATGGTGCATTTTAAACACACAAAAAGTCTGGAATTCAAATAAGTTAAAATAAATGAAATCCCGTTGTAACAGATGAGTTTTCGTCCGAAACCCTCATACTTCAAAAGAGATTGTCCATTTTGTACACGAAGTGCATCCAATTTTTGCCTTAACCCTCTCAACTTTTTAGAACATGCTAGGTGGGCGAAATAATGATACCATGCCAACTTTCAACATTTTCAGAGTTCATTTGAAGTGCTTTTCAATTTCAGGGTCATTTAACTCAAAAAAATAAGTAAATTCATGAAAAATACCAAATGTAGTCAGAACGGGTTGAAAATTGACGATGTGGCTTTCAATGATGCATTTTGAACACACAAAAAGTCTGGAGTTCAAATAAGTTCAAATAAATGAAATCCCTTTGTAACAGATGAGTTTTCGTCCGAAACTCTGATACTTCGAAAGAGATTGTTCATTTTGTACACGAAGCGCATCCAGTTTTTGCCTTAACCCTCTCAACTTTTTAGAACATGCTATGTGGGTGAAATGATGATACCATGTCAACTTTCAACATTTTCAGAGTTCGTTTGAAGTGCTTTTCAATTTCAGGGTCATTTAGTTCAAAAAAATCAGTAAATGCATGAAAAATACCAAATGTAGTCAGAAAGGGTTGAAAATTGATGATGTGGCTTTGAATGGTGCATTTTGAACACCAAAAAAGTCTGGAGTTCAAATAAGTTCAAATAAATGAAAACCCTTTGTAACAGATGAGTTTTCGTCCGAAACCCTGATACATCGAAAGAGATTGTACATTTTGTACATGAAGTGCATCCAGTTTTTGCCATAACCCTCTCAACTTA
>CM022297.1:538186826-538214063 GCA_011799875.1 Thinopyrum elongatum
GCACTTCTAATGTTAATCGTAGAGTAGAGTAGCTATCGTCGTGGTCCATGAGGGTGTGTCCTCCTCACCGCTTCGATTAACGCGCTGTCCTACCAAACACCCAAGTGTTGGGAACCAGTGAGGGTGATTCCTCCTATTCACCTGTGGACGGATCACATCGAGTTGGGAAGTGCTCAATGAGCGGTGGATACCTCGATTCCCTATGTATGGCAACAGGGGGGGGGCGGGCACTGAGTATGACTTTACAATGGTTAACTTGGAAAGGGGGTCGAACCTGAGGGTGTACCCCACCCACAGTCGGGAATGTGATTTAAGGCGGATGTTGGCCCGTGGTGTGGGCCTGTAGTATGGTGAACTCCGAGGCAGCCGGCCGGCATTCTAAAACCCTTGCCGCAGTAACTAGAGACGCTGGCGAGGGGTCACTCTTTCGTGAGTCGCTCGCTCGTTACGCTTACCAGTACGCAACCTAGTCTAACGATTTGGCTATTTGATCGACAGGCCTCTGCCTGATAGCACTAACCTCACGTGGGGGCTAGTAGGGCCGGTTCTTGATGCGTATGCATCAGGCCGAAGCCTGCAACGTCCAGTTCAGCATGCGGCATGGGTGATTGGCGCCTTTTCGGTGTGCTTGGGATCGGGCCGATGTACGCAACGACCCGTGAGGGCGAGGGCGATGGCCAAAGACCCCCTTGCGCTTAGGATCGTAGTACCGGTCGGGGACCCTCTGGTGAGCCGTTAGGTAGGGTGCGATGTTCGTTTTTGGCCGAGGCCGGGCATGACCCAGGAAATGTGTACCGCCGAGTTAATCGAGCGTGTTGGGGATAGTTGTCAACCATGCAGGGAACCGCTACTCTGCGCCTACGGAAGAACCTACCATAGGCTCCTACGTAGGACACTGTGTTAGTGGTTCCTGATTTGATACAACTTAGAATGAACCCTGTGATGAGACCTTTATGTTCAGGCTCTGGGATTGGCTTCTACGCAGGGGTCGAGAAAGGATCTCAGTGATGAGGTTGATATTATTACTACTACAGTATATGGTATTCGTCTACTCTCTTACTACTCTGCAAGACGGTGAAGATGCTAGTCTCGATAGACTAGGCGTGCTTCTCTATTCTTGGCATTTCGATCAGCCCAGTCCACACAATATACCAGCCTCCCCTTGATAATGTGGCATAATGTATGTAGATCCTGTGCTTGCTGAGTACTCAGAGTACTCACGGTTGCTGTGTTTCCTGTTTTCTCCCCATATCGATTTGACTTGCCACCAGCAGCGGAGCACCTGAGACAATGCACACCGACGATCGTTACTAGCATCTCCCATACTACCCAGAGGATGGATCCTACTACCACTAGTTGACTGACGACCAGGAGTGGATCGAGGTTCTCCCAGCGGCAGGCCTGCGCCTTCGATCGTAGGTTTATTTTGCCCCGCCTTCAAAGGCACTTCTGTTTCTCTTTTATATCTGTACTCAGATATCTGATGCTTTCCGCTGAGCTTGTTCGCAAGCTATGTATTCGAGCCCTCGAGGCCCCTGGTCTTGTAATAAACTTGTTGACTATTATGTTAGAGTAGTGTGTTGTGAATCTTCTTCCGATGAGTCCCTTAGGCCTTTGAGCGTGTGCATTTGCTGATGATATGCTGTGATTGAATATTGTGACTTGTAGGGAACGGGCCGGGGAGTCACAAGTTGGTATCAGAGCCATGACTGTAGGAACCCCCTTTTCAAACTCCTTTGGCCGAATTGAGTGCTAGAAACTGGAAAACTATTTTTACTAACTTGGCTGTGTGGCTACGGGCCCACGTCGCCAATTGGGTGGTATTGGAATCTTTATATCGCCTGAACCCTTCTCTGGACCTGAACTCTTCTTCTATCGGGTTAAATGATTTTACCACCTCCAAGCATAGGCTCTCAGTGCTCACATCACCCGGCAGTTCTGAAGTATCCACCTTGCTTCAAGATTGGTGGCCAGGTTCTGTTACAGGATCGTTGTTATCTCCGAGGGCACCCTGTTGCTGATCACGTAGATTCTCGCTCCAACAGTTTCTCCGACGTGGATCTAGCTTGCTGATTGTCTGCGTTGTGTACTCCATATCGCTGCCTGCGCGCGCCGAGATTGTCTAGCCCTCCCCTTTCAAACTGGTCGAAGGACCGGATGCTAACGAGGCTATGTGTGGCTTGTGAATGTCGGTGAATATGATGAAGTATCTATGCACTTCCGTCTGTTGTGCGTTGACTTCATAACATAAGTTTCCTACACCTAAAGTTTATTAGCTAATTGCCCCTGTTTGATTTGGCAGGATGGCTGACGTCTCCACCTACCCTTAATTTCCGCAATGATGCAGTTCAGTTTGAATGAACCGTCAGCTCAACGAGAGCTGGGTAAGACGTTTGGAATGCATGAGGCTCGGCAGGAGCCTGGACCGATTCGCTGCCGGAATTTGTGCACCCTCAACCCGTCGTTTTCCGCAACTCCACCAATCCTATGGATTGCTGATGATTGGCTTCGTGACATCCTTGTTTGGAAATGGAGTCAGCTAATGGTTGCCCCTGCCAGTTATTGTACCTTGCGACATCCACCTAAGGGCCCAGCGGCTCATGGTGGGAAAGCCACAAGGGTACGTTGCCTGCTGAAACAGTAACCACTTGGCAGGATTTCAGTCAGCTTTCGTGCACGGGACATTCCTCAGGTTCTGATAGATAAGAAGCGGAAGTAGAGGAGTTTGCCAAACTTACCCAGGACACAATGACTGTGGATGAATATCAGAGGAAATTTCTTGAATTGTCCACGCTATGGCGGATGACGTCGACACCAACACACGCAAGCAGGAGACATTCCGTGAAGGATACGTACTGAATAAAACTTGTCACTTGCTGTCATGGAGTTCACAGACTCGAACGCTTGTCAGCAAAATCTTTCCAAGTTGAAACAGCTCTGATGACGGTACCAGGAGTCACTCAAGCGCACTCGGGAAGCGAGGCCACCCTCGGGTCAGCCTGTTCAGAAACGTCGAGTGTGGATCCGATAAGTACACCACCGACCTGCTCCAACACCAAGGGCCGTCCTATGTTGCACCCATTTGACTTCATCGCAGACAAGCTATCGGTCCATGCGTGGACCGCTGATGCTATAGGCTTTTGTCAGGATGCAACACGGTCCTTCTGCTGGTTGCAGGAAGAGCCGTCGAAAACATCTTTCGTAGTTGATGTGGAACCCGACTACCTGCTCTCAACGTGTTCATCGTCAACCAAGTCAACATGGAAGAAGCTCGGCAGGACCCAGCATTGTGATGGGCACCCTCGTGAGGATTCAATCCCAGCTTCAGTCCTCTTGATCATGGAGATCGGACTCTACCTGTCCGAAAGTTTTGGGAAGCCATGATATACTTTTCGAGAGGGATGTCCATCCCATAGTAATCCATTCACTGGGGCTAATTGGCAAACTACCAGGGTTAAGCCACGGTACTTACGTTGTGATTGGAGGATTGATGTTCCCGTTTCTCTCATGTGCCCTTAGACCTCCACATTGACATTATTCTAGTATAGGACTGGTTGAAGCCTACTAAAAGCTTGTTGGTATTGATGCCACTGAAGCAGTCCGCCTCACACACCCTTCCGGTCAGATGGTCAGATACTCCGCTCGTACAGTGCAGGACGCCGAAGCTCAGATATATGTCCTAAATGCAACGAAAGCTTCACCTCTTGAAGGCACGGAACGTTCCAGTTGTTCGTGATTTCAAGGTGTATTCCAGAAGAAACTTCCAGGGATACCCCTGCTAGAGTGTTTGATTTGTCAGGCGACTTGAGCCTGGCACAACACCATCGCGAGCGTCCTTTATAGATGCACCCCAGCCCATCTGCTCGAGCTAAGAGAAGAAATCGACAGGTCACTTATAAAAAGGTTCTCCGCCCCCAGTTCCTCTGCTTGAGGGAGCCCTTCACCTTCGTTTAGAGAAAGGATGGAACTACCGATTGGTTCAGGATTATCGGCCCATTAAACCAAGCCACCATTAGAATAAATATCCGCTTCTCTCGGATCAATGATTTGTATGCATAACTATCTGGCATCATCGGATATTCTCTAAACTTGAGTTGAGTTGGGTTACCATCGATCAGCGTGGTCGTGAAGAGATATTCCGAAGACTGGCTTGTTTGTACTCGCTATGGCTCTTAATGAGTACACTGTCATGTCATTATGGCTAACCAATGCTCCAGCCACATTTTCGTCCGATGAATTATCTTCATGGATTTACACTCGACAAGTTCGTCGTGGTTATACTAGATGATATTCGGCGTTTATCAAAAGAATAAGGAAGAGAACATGCTGAACACCTCCGTCTTGTAGCGGAAAGCGTCCGAGAACACCAACTGTATGCCAAATACTAAATGTGAATTCCGGTTGTCTGAAGTGACATATCTCGCCATGTGATTTCGAAAGATGGCATTGCCGTTAAACCCAGAACGAGTTTAGAGTATCATTGACTGGACTCCTCCGTAAAGAACGTCAAGCAAGTGAGAAGTTTTCCGGTCGCGTTGCAAGTTATTGCCGTCGTTTTGTCGAGAATTTTTCTAAGATTGCTAAGCCTTTGACTGATACGATTCACAAGGGCGTTAAGTTTGATGGACAGAAAATGGCAGGAAAGTTCAAATACTCAAAGACAAGCTAACGTCTTGCCCCAGTACTTGCTCCTCAGATCTCGCAAAGACTTGTGATCTATTGTGACGACATCCCGTGAAGGATAGGCTGTACTAATGCAAGAGCGTAAAGTGATTGCTTATGGCTCTCGTCATTGGTTGCGACCGCATGAAGAGAAGATCCGTACATGATCTAGAACTAGCTGAGCTGTCATCTATGCATGCAGTTGTGGCGACATTATCTCCTCGTAATCGTGCGAGATATACACGGATCATAAAAGTTCTGAAGTACTTGTTCACTCAGCCATCTCTGAAACTCCGTCAGCAAAGATGGATGGAGACCATTGCGGACTATGACTTGGTATATCTATACCCTGGCAAGGCTAATGTGATGGCTGATGCGTTTGAGCCGCCAATCCTATTGCTGCGAACTGAGGTTCGCGAAGCAACCAATTCTGTATGAGAGCTTCGAAGCTAAATCTCGAGATAGTTCCCCAAGGATACCTAAACACCGTGGTGTGCAACAGACCTTGAGAAAGCTGTTAGAATGCGCAAGCTAAAGATGCTGATTAAATTATCTGATGAAGAAAGACTTCACCTTGTAAGTACAGGGATTTCTCGCTGTCTGAAGATGGAACCTTGATTTTTCAGAAGAGACCGCATTGTAGTAACTCGCTTAGCTTATGACTGACAAAGTCATGAAGGAGGCACATGATACCCCGAGTCTATTCATCCGGGGTAGCACCAAGATGTATCGTGATCTCGTCAAAGGTACTGGTGGTCTAGAATGAAGCAGACATTGCTCGATATGTGCTGAATGTGATGTGTGTCGACGCGTTAGAAGAAACATAAAGCCTGCTGGAATTCTGCAACCACTTCCTTTTCCTTTAGGAAATGGGATAAGGTTCAGGATGGATTTCGTGTTACAGACTTCCCAGGTCATAGAAGGGTCACGATGCTATCTTGTCGTTGCGACCAACTCCTCCAGTTGCACACTTTCTACTGCTCGTAGGAGACGATCATGCTAGTCAGGTTAGCCAGTGATGATATCTCCAGAATTGTTTCACTCCACGGTATTCCGAAAGAGATCAGTTCAGATCCGTAGGCCAGCATATTCACTGGTCAATTCGGGAAAGTTTCCAAAAGGTCTGGAACTCATATTACCTTAGGTTCAGCCTATCATCCTCAATCCCAAGCCAGTTGAACGAGTCAATCACGTGCTGAAGACATGCTACGAAGCTTGTGTTGTTCTTGCGAAGAATGGGAGAATATCTTCCATATGCCGAGTTTCCTCTATAACAACAGCTATCAAGCCAGCTTGAAATGGCCCCCTTGAGTTTCTATGGAGTAAGTGTCGAACCCTCTGAATTGGTCAGAAACACGGGGAACGACCTTGTTTGGACCGGAATTATTCAACACGCGCGAAGAACAAGTCCGATGTCCGGCAAATCTCAAGGCGGCTAGGACAGCCGAAAGGCAACTATGATCGCAAACGATGGGGTTTGACTTATACCTGGTGATCAAGCTTATTTACGTGTCACACCCTATGAAGGGCACTCACCGTTTTGGAATCAAGGGCAAGCTAGCTCCACGCTACATTGGTCCTTTCCGCATTGTTGAAGACGTGGTCAAGTGGCGTATAAATTGGAAAATTGCCGCCGCAATTCTCCTCATAATCCACGACGTGCTTCCATGTGTCGCAACTTCGTAAATGCTTCAGGAATCTCGCACCGATTGTGGATCACGAGATGCTTGAATTGCCAAGATGTTTCTTATAAGGAGCTCCGATCCGCTATCCTCAGATGAAGCTGAACGTTGAACCCGTCAGAAGGTTACCAAGTTCCTCAAAGTGCAGTGGTCAAATCGATACTGAAGATGAAGCCACTTGGGAAGCGAGGATATCTTCGTGCGGAATACCCCGAACTTTTTCTTCACTTCTTATTCTCGGGCAGAGAATTCTTGTTAGTAGGGAGATTTGTAACACCCCCAGTGGTAACTAGTAAACACCCTTTTGTGATATGCCATGTCATCATGTTAAACAGTGCTGATCATCATTGCATCATAATGCATTTCAACTCTTAACTCAATTCAAATTAATGAAGTGAAAATAAAAGTTGTCCAACATAGAAACTAAATTGTTCATTATTAATAGCAAATAAATCAGAGCAATCTAAAATTGAAACCAACATCATTGAGTTGGGTAAGTGACTCAAACATCTTCAAACAGCGACTAAAAACAATATTAATAACCATTTATTAAATTAATTTAAGTATTGAAATGATGTTTGCCCAAACTAATTTTAGGTGTTAGTAAATAAAGCACGGTATTTATGGACAGGTCACATGTTTTACACAAAATCAATTTGAGCCCTAAACTATTTACAAAACAGGGGTATGGATAACTAAAAAAGAGAAAAGAAGTAAAAAGGAAAAGCCCCCCCCGGACCAACTGGGCGTGGCCCAGCTGGCCACCAGGCCACACCCAGGCAGGCCCGCCGCCCCCCCCACCCTTTTTAACCCCCCGGTCCACCCCAAACCCTAACCTAACCCACCTCTCCCTTCCCCGATCAAACTGGCATCGGGATCGGGAGCTCCCGCACGACGCGCCCCGTCGCCGCCTCGCTCTCGCGCCGACGACGTCGCTAAACCGCCGCCGCCCGCACTTTCGTCCCGCCGCCACGTCCGGCGCTCCTCATCGAGGCCACCCACGTCCCGTTCCACCCCCTCCCGATCCAGGAGTGGATCGGGGCCGCGTCGCCATAGACGCCGCGCCCCGACGCCGACAACCGTCGTCGTGTCGGTCGTTCGGCGCCGCCCGTCGCCTGCTCCGTCGACCCTGTCGCCTCCTCACCCTACCACCACACACGTTGCGCCAGCCTCTCCCCCCCCCTCGATGTGAGCCCGCTGGCACGCTGGCGCCCCCCCCCTCTTCCTCTCTTCCACCACGAGCTCGCCGCTCGCGCACTCGGAGCCGCGGCCCACCGAGTCGCGCTCGCCCGTCGTTCCCCTTGCGCGCCGTCGGGGCCCTGCACCGCTCCGGCCGCGCCTCCCCTCCGGACGCAGCCGACCGGCCCCGCGCGCGCTGCCCGCAGCCCCGCCGCAGCGCTCTGCGCCGCTACTCTGCGGCATCGCCGCCGCCTTGCCCCGCTGGGCCCAGCCTTGCCTCGCCCGCCCTCGCGCTCCGCCAGAGCCCTTCGCGTCACGCACCCCCCCCGTCGGCCCCCTGTGCGCCGACAGACGGGGCCCAGCCCCAAAAAAGTGTTAAAAAAAATGAATTAAAAAAATGAAAATAAAAAAAAAATAATTAAATTAATTAATTAAATAATTAAAGTTAATATCTGATAGGTTAATTTAATTAGGAGTTGATGTTAATTAAACAGTAATTTGATTAGTTAATCACTAATTAACCTAACAGCCTATGAAGGTGGGACCCACTGGTCCTGACGTCATGCTGACGTCAGCAAGACACTGTTTCGGATATGTTATTTAAATAATTAATTAAATTCCAGAATTAATAAAAACTTTAGAAAATCATATAAAATAATCCGTAGCTCAGATGAAATACTTTTGTATGAAGTTGCTCAGACGACGCACGACGATCTGATAACGCGGTCCGTTCGTCTCGTCACGCGTCCTACTGTCGAATTGGCAACCGTTCTCCCCTCTTACCTTTGTCCGATAATTCCAAGCCCCGGGAATATCGTCAAGTATCTCCCGCTCCGTCTGTTACGTGTGAGTGCTGCGTTAGACTACCCTAGCACCGTGTATCGTATTTGTCATGCTCAATGTTGTCTAATATATTTATACTGTTTTCTCCCCTTCTTCTCCTCGTAGCCCCCGACCCCGGACGTCGTCCCCAGACCGACGCCAGCTCGGAGCCCGAAGGAACCATAGAGACCTTGCCCTTGCCGCCGAGCAACCAGGCAAGCCCCTCCCTTGACGCATACCGATATCCCCATTCTAAATTTCTCATGCTGCATTAGAATTACTGTCTGCTGCTGCGCTTTACCTATTCTGATGCATAGCCTGTTCATGGTACCTACTGTTGATAATTACCTACATATCCTAAACTGTTTAGTCTAGGCTGGGTAGAGACCTATCAGTGACCCCACTTCCCGACTGGCCGCGCTGGATCGTCGAAAGACCCGATCAAGGATTGAAGACCAGGACCCGCACAACCGCACATCACCCCCCCTTAGTTGTAACGACACTTGCAGCGTTTACTATCGAGTGCCGGGGGTGAACCTCTTGTAGCTACTTCTGATGTTAAATCTGTAGAGTAGCTATTCGGTCGTGGTCATCGAGGGTGATTCCTCCTTCACCTTCCGATAACGACGACTGTCCTACAACACCTAAGTGTGGACCCCAGTGAGGGTGATTCCCTCCTAGTTCACCTTGACGGATACACGAGTGGGAATTCATGAGGGTGATACCTCGGATTCCCTGATGTTACGACACACGGTACTTGGACTTTCATGTTACTTGAGAAGGCGGGTCTGACCCGTTGATGGGTTACCCGCTGTGATTGAAGGCGTGGTTGCCAAGTGGTGCCCGAGTGGTGAATACGAGCCGGCTCGGGAAATTCTTAACCTTGCGCAAGTCCTCGAGACGGGCGACGAGTTTCTGGGTATATTCAATCTTTCGTTGAGTCTTGCCTCCGTTACCGTCGAGCCCTAGTCTCAACGAATTGGATATTTGATCCGAGCAGGACCTCTGGCCTGATAGCAAGCACTAACCATCACGTGGGCATGTATGGGCGTTCTTGCATCGTAGTGCATCAGCCGAAAGCTTCTGTCGACGTCCAGGTCAGCAGTGCGGAACATGGAGTGATTGGCGCCATTCGGTGGTGCTTGGATCTGGGCCATGTTACGCAACGACCCGGAGGGCGAGGGCGATGGCCAAGACCCCCTTGCCTTAGGATGTAGACCGGCGGGGACTCTCTGCTGAGCTAGGTAGTAGGGTTGCGATGTGTCGTTTGGCCGGCGGGGCATGACCTAGGAAAGTGAATGTCCGGCCGAAGTTATCGAGCGTGTGGGTAAGTTGGTGCCCCCTGCCGGAAGGAGAACACTTCTAGTCGATAGCCGGTCCTCACGGTAAAGGACACTCCGAGTTGTATCCTGATTGATACAATGTAGAACTGGATACCGTGATGAGACTGTATGTAGGCTCTGGGATTGCTTTCTCGCAGGGAGTCAGAAAGGATCTCAGGATGAGGTTGATATTATTACACTACATTATATGGTATTTGTTCTACTCTCTTCTACTGCTGCAAGACCGCTGAAGATGCTAGTCTTCGATAGGACTAGGCCTTCTCTCTATTCTGGCATTTGCGCCCAGTCCACATATACAGCTCCCCTTGATAATGTTGCATATGTAGTGTAGATCCTTGCTTGCTGAGTAATTCAGAGTACTCAGGTTGCTTGTTTTCCTTTTTCTCCCCACTATCAGTTTGACGTGACCAAGGATGGAGCAACATGAGACAGATGCCCCGACGATAGTTACTACTACTACCCAGATGATGGATACTACTACGAGTTGACTGACGACCAGAGTAGGATCGGAGGGTCCCAGGCAGGAGGCGCTGCGCTTTTCGATCGTAGTGTTTATTTGCCCGCCTTTCTAAAGGCCTTTCTGTTTCTCTTTTATATCTGTACTCAGATATCTGATGCTTCCGCTAGCTTGTTCGCAAGCTTATGTAATTCGAGCCCTCGAGGCCCCTGGCTTGTATATAAAGCTTGTATGACGTTTATTTATGTTTTAGAGTTGTGTTGTGATATCTTCCCGTGAGTCCTTAGGCTTGATCGTGTGCATTTGGTCGTGTATGATTAGTCGCACGATGAGCGCACGGGGGCGTCACACAGATGGATTTTCGTCCGAAACCCTGATAATCGCAAGAGATTGTCCAATTTGTACACGAAGTGCATCCATTTTTGTCCGTCAACCCCTCTCAACTTATAGAACCATGCTAGTGGGTGAATGATGATACCATGCCAACTTTCACCAATTTCAGAGTTCATTTGAAGGTGCTTTTCAATTTCAGGGTCTTAGTCCAAAAAACATCAGTAAATGCATGAAAAATACCAAATGAAGTCGAAGAGAAAGGGTTTGAAAATGATGATGTGTCTTTGAATGGTGCATTTTGACACACAAAAAGTCTAGAGTTCAATAAGTTCAAAATAAATGAAATCCCTTGTATCAGATTGATTTTCGTCTGAAAACCCTGTACTTTGAAAGAGATTGTCCATTGTTACATCGAAGTGCATCCAGTTATTGCCTTAACCCCTCCAACTTTTTAGAACATGCTATGTGGGTGAAATGATGATTCCATGCCAACTTTCAACATTTCAGAGTTCATTTGAAGTGCTTTTTCAATTTCAGGGTCATTTAACTCAAAAAATAAGTAAATGCATTGAAATACCAAAATATAGGTCAGGAAAAGGGTTGAAAATTGACGATGTGGCTTTCAATGGTGCATTGTGAACACACAAAAAGTCTTGATGAAACTGAACGTCGGACTCGTCAAAGTCAATCAATTTCACTCGAGGTTCAAGGTCAATCATTCTGAAGATGAGCGCCACTTGGGAACGCGAGGATCGTCTTCGCGAAGAATACCCCTCTTTCTTTCATCTTCCTCTAATCTCTCGGGACGAGAATTCTTAATAGATGAGGAGAATTGAACCACCCCGGAGATTAGCACAGTAATCACTTTTGACAATGACATTCAGCATGATACAGTGCTAATCTCATTAGCATCATATGTGCATTTCAACTCCTAAGTCAAATTCAATTTAATGAGTGAATATAAAAGTTGTCCAACATAAAAGTAAAATGTTCGATAATAACAAATATTGCAGAGGGCTCGTCTAAAATTGAAACCAACAAATAATAATAAATTAGGTGGCTCTACATATAATTTGAAACAGTGAGGATAATGCATATTAATTATTATAAATAATATGCGGGAGCTCCTATGACTCCAAACAAGTATTTTGGTGGTAGTGAGGTAATGCCTAGTATTGGAGAGAGTTCCATATTTACAAATTCAGTATGTGGACCTAACCATTTACAAACTGAGACAGAGATAAATAAAGAAAAAGGGTAAAAGAAAAGCAAAAAGAGAAAAGAGGAAACCCCCTTCTCCCCTCCCGACCCAACTGGGCCAAGGCCCAGTGGCCCGACCGTTCACCACCACTCCCACTTATCCCCTTGTCGGTGGAACCACCCCCCACCCCACCGATACTTCCCCCCTTCGCGCCCCCCTCTCTCCTCGGCGCTCGACGCCACGACGCGGCTCGTGCCGTCCGCCGCCCGCCGCCCGGACCCTCCCTCGCGTCGTCGCTCCTCCAGCTCCACCCCGAGCCCGTCTGCCCGCACCCGTGCACCGCGTGTGAGAGACCCTCCTCCTCCTCCTGTCCCCCCCCCTCTCGCCATCGCCGCCGCGCCGGACGCGCCCGGCCCGCGCGCCGCCGTGCTCGGCCGCTCCCTACACGCCCGGCGCTTGCGCTGCGCCGTGTGCCGCGCGCGCTAACGCGCGTCCCGCCGCTCCGACCCCTCCGGCCCTGCCTAGCTCCGTGGCCCGCACCGGCGCCGCCGCCCGCCTGCTGCTCGCGCCACCGCGCCACGCCCTCCGCCTCCGCCTCGCCCGCCCGGCCCGCCGCGCCGCCTGCTCCCGCCTCGCTCCCGCCCCGTCGCCCGCCGCCCGCCCTGTGCGTGCCCTATGGGCAGCACCAATTCCGGTCCCAAAATGGGCACGCCCTGGCGTGTCCGCCCCTGGTCCTATGACAGTGGGGGCCCACGCCCAAAACTTTTAATAAAATAAAAATAAAAAACTAAAAATAAAATAATTAAAATAATATAATTGATTAATTAGTTAGTATAATTAATCCTGATTAGGTTAATCTATTAACTAGTTAGTGTTAATTAAACAGTAATTAGTAATTACTTAATTAACCTTGCTGACATCAGCATGATGTCATGCTGATGTCATCGCAGCACTGTTTCGTATATGTTGAAAATATTAATTAAATTCCAGAAATAATAAAAAAACTTTAGAAAATCATATTAAACTAAACCGATAACTCCGATGGAAATATTTTATACATGAAACTTGCTCAGAACGCGATACGAACCCGAATACGTCCTCCGTATCCCGTCAACGCCCGCAGCTATAAAACGTTGAACTTTTAGAGACCGTTTTCATAAATGATAGTGCCACACTTTAATTAAATAAATCGAATAAATTTCCTAAATTAACTAAATCATTTAGTTAGGCAGATAGAACACCCCGGCATATCATTTAGGATGTCATACATGTGTTGCATTTGCATATTGCCCGTGACTTTCTTGTTTCTCTCCCCTCCTTCTCTCTCGATAGAACGCCGGACCGACGGCGCTGACGTACGATACGACACGTCATACTACGACCAGCCGTGTCCCTCCATCTCTTCTCGGAGACCACCCGGTAACTTCCTCCCCCCCTTCCCCATGTCCTCGCCCCTCCCTTTCTCCATGCTCATAACACCCCCCGTGAATCAGAACGGAACACCGACGCCCCTACAATGTGGTGGCGTCTAGCCCTCCCCTTAAGACAACAAACGTCCTCCCTACTCCAGGCTAACTGCCCCAAAGCCCAAGCAAAATTCCCAGAAACTCCGTCCGCCCCGCCTTGAACTTTCAGTACTTAGTCGACCATTATAACTGAAAAAATAATTACTCTTTTCCCCTTATTGCGAACCAGCCCTCCGCACAATCAAGTACAAGCCCCCTCCGTCGAACCTGCCAGCCACGACCTCCTCCGCACCTATGTAATTCCCTCTCCCGCTTAACGACGTAATAGCGTTCTTTGGCCTGAAATGCGAATGTCGGTGAAAGCGAATATCACCTACTCTCCGACGCAGCAGCCCGCTGCTGCGACCTTCCTTCTCTTGCCAGAGCACAGGCAAGCCCCCCCCCCTTGAGCATTCCAGATATCGCCCATTATTCTCGCTGCTTCGAAGATTTTGCTTACTGTTAATGTATGCTCATTCTGATGCATAGCCTGCTGTTGTAACCTGTTCATTGACCTTACACCTGCCTATGATAAACTATTAGTTTAGGTGGAATGAAACTATCAGTGACCCACCACCTTACCTTTGTTGCCCCTGCTTGAATCACGACGATCGATCAACGTGATCATCGACCAGAGACCGACACACTCACTTCACAGCCCTCACGAGTGCTCTGAGCCTAGTGTAACCTAGCGAGTGCCGAGGGTGATACCTCGTAAACGCACTCCCGATGAATATCTGCAGTGTAGCTGTTCGGTCGTGGTCATAGAGGGTGATTCCTCCTTCTCCACTTCGATACGATCTATCGTCAACCTTAGTGTGAACCTCGCAGGGTGAGAGGTGATACCCACGTTCACCGTGATGATTTCGTCGAGTGGAATCCGCCGAGGGTGATTCCTCGGGTTCCCCCTGATGTATGACCACACGGGTACTTTAAACCTGTTACAGGCGGGTCCACCCTGGTGGGGGTATAGCTGGGGTTCTATGATTTTCGGGTGTGAGTGTGCCGGGAAGGGCACCGAGTTGTGACATTGTGGCGGAGCATCAGAGACTCTGATTGTCTCCGCTTGATTACTAATTGAGCCTATGGATTTGGGTGTTTATATATGAGTGGGTCGACTTGCCCTATACGCACTACCCACGCGGGATAGATAGTGATATGGTGACCCTCTGCAAGTACGTTTCCCGAAAGCTCGTTGACGTCATGATTCACGTGCGGGCTGATGGTCGGGATTGGGCTGGATACTTCAGTGACGAGGTCAGTGTCGCGCCTGCACCCCGGCCAGTCTCGCAACGCGCAGGGTGCCCAGGGCGATGGCCGAGACTCGGGTGCATAGGTTAGTCGGATGCTGACCTCTCTGCCGAGCATAGGTAGGCGTGCTTGTGTTGATCTTTCGAGGACAGGCATACCTGTAACACCCCATGTATTAACTACATAATCACCTTTTGATTATGCCATTCATCGGAATCAACAGTGCATAATCATCATTAGCATATATTGTATTTCAACTCCGAACTCAAAATTCAAATTTAAACTAAAGTGGAAATAAAAGTTGCCTAAACCTAAAAACTAAAATGTGCACCCATTGTGGCAAAATAATCCCAAAGCCTTTATAAAATGATTGCAACTTGATTGGAATTGGAAAGGACTCAAACATCAAGAAACCCAGCACGAAAACTAGCACTATTTAATCCTTTTCATTTAAAAAATCCCAACAAAAGTGTGGACACCAAACTATTTTATTGGCAGTGACATACATGCACTACGATTTATGGGAGGTTCATATTTAAAAAAGCCTTTTGGTGCTAAAGCATTACAAAACAGAACTAAAAGAAAAAAAACAAAAGAAAAAACAAAACAAAGAAAAGAGAGAAAAGGACCCCCCCTTTTTTTGGGCCTCGGCACCAGCTGGCTACCAGCGGCCGGCCCACCTTCTCCCCCCCCTCGCTGGCCTATTACCCCCCTGGCCCCCCTCACACGACAAACACACCAACACGCCACAACATCCCCCCCCGACCCCGATTCTGGATCAGGATTGGGCCCGATCCCGGCGCCCCATCGACGGGCCCCGTCGCCACCCCATCCCTGGCGCCGCCCGCCACCTCGCGTCGCCGGAGCCACCACTCGCCGGACGCCGTCACCGTCGCCACCTCGCATCCCGTCTCTCCTCGCCGGCCTCGTCAAGCCACGCGCCCCTGTCTCGGCAACGGACTGAGGACCCGTGCCCCCTTCCTCCCTCTGCCGCACCCCACACGCGCCCGCCTCCGCTGGTGGCTGGCCGCACCGCCAGCTGCAGCATGCCATGCTGCTCGCCCCGCTCGCTGCCTGCTGCTAATTGTTGCAGCCGCTGCCCTGTCCCGCCAACGCCGGTCGGACCGTGTTCCCGTTGCCCATTCACCTCGCAGCCGCGCCACGTCGCGCCGAGCAGCCCTCGCCATGCGTGCTGCCGTCACTTCCCGCCCCGCGCTGCTCCCTCCTCGCCACTCCTGGTCGCCCTGTTGCGCCGCCGCGTGCCGCCGCACTAGCGCATGCGCGCGCGCGCCCTGCTCACCTCGCAAGCTTATGTATTCGAGCCCTGAGGCCCCTGACTGTGTAATAAAGCTTGTATGACTTTATTTAGTTTTGAGTTGTGTTGTGATATCTTCCCGTGAGTCTTAGGCTTGGTCGTGTGCTTTTGCGGGTTGATTCTGCGCACGCTCGGGCCGGGGGCGTCACAATGATGCGGCTTTTAAAGGTGCATTTTGACACACACCAAAAGTCTCAGTTCAAATAAGTTAAATTAAATGAGTAATCCGTTGTAACATATGAGTTTTCGTCGAAAACCTATACTCACTCGAAAGAGATTGTCATTTGGTACACGAAGGCATCCGTTTTGCCAGTCAACCTCTCAACTTATTGGAACCATGCTGTGGTGGTGCAGATGATGTACCATGCCACTTTCAACCTTTTCGGTTCACTTTTGTAAGTCTTCTCAATTTTAGGTGCTTTAGTTCAAAACCTCAGTAAATGCATGAAACATCACCAATGAGATCGAAAAGGGTTGAAATATGATGATGTGGCTCTGAATAGTGCATTTTGACACACACACAAAGTCTGGAGTCTACAATAAGTTCAAATAATGAGAATCCCTGTTGAAAGATGAGTTTTCGTTGAAACCCTGATACTTCGAAAGAGATTGTCCATTGTACCACGAAGTGCAATCCAGTTTTTGCCTAACCCTCTCAACTTTTTAGAACATGCTATGTGGGTATAAAATGATGATACCATGCCAACTTTCAAAATTTTCAGAGTTCATTGAAGTGCTTTCAATTTCAGGGTCATTTAGGTCAAAAAATCAGTAAATGCATGAAAAATACCAAATGCTTGTAGAAAGGGTTGAAAAATTGATGATGTGGCTTTGAAAGGTGCATTTTGAACAAACACAAAAAGTCTAGAGTTCAAATAAGTTCTAATTAATGAAATCTTTGTAACAGATGAGTTTTCGTCCGAAACCTTGATCTTCGAAAGAGATGTCCATTTGTACAACAGTGCATCAGTTTTTGCCTTAACCCTCTCAATTTTTAGAACATGCTATGTGGGTGAAATGATGATACCATGCCAACTTTCAACATTTTAGAGTTCATTTGAAGTGCTTTTCAATTCAGGGTGTACTTAGACGCAAAAAATAAGTAAGCATGAAAAATACAATGTAGATCAGAGAAGGGGTTGCAGAATAAGATGACGTGGCTTTCAATGGGGCATTTTGAACACACAAAAACGTCTGGAGTTCAAATAATTTAAAATAAATGAATCCCTTGAACAGATGAGTTTCGTCCGAAACCCTGATACTTCGAAAGAGATTGTCCATTGTACACGAAGTGCATCCAGTTTTGCCGTAACCCTCTCAACATTTTAAAACATGCTATGTGTGGGTGAAATGATGATACACATGCCAACTTCAACCTTTCAGAGTCATTGAAGGGCTTTTAAATGTCAGGGTCTTTAGCTCAAAAAAAATCCGTCAATGACGAAAATACAAAATGAAGTCAGAAAGGGTTGAAAATTGATGATGTGGCTTTCATGGTGCATGTGAACACACAAAAGTCTGGAGTCAAAAAGTTCAAATAAATGAAATCCTTTGTAACAGAATGAGTTTTCGGCCGAAACCCTGATACTTCGAAAGGGGATTGTCCATTTGTACTGCGAAGTGCATCCATTTTTGCTGCGTAACCCTCTCAACTTTGTTAGAACATGCTATGTGGGGTGAAAATTAGATACCATGCCAGCTTCAACCTTTCCGAGTCATTGAAGTGCTTTCAATTTCAGGTGTTCATTTTAGCTCAACAAAATCAGTATGCTGAAAAATACCAAATGATGTCGAGGAAAGGGTTGAAAATTGATGATTGGCTGTTTAAATGGTGCATTTTAAACAACACAAAAAGTCTGGAACGTTCAAATAAGTTAAGAATAAATGAATCCCGTTGTAACAGATGGTTTCGTCCGAAACCATCATACTTAAAAGAGATTGTCCATTTTGTACACGAAGTTATCCAAATTTTGCCTTAACCCTCTCAACTTTTTAGAACATGGTAGGTGGGCGCAAATAATGATTACCATGCCAAATTTCAACATTTTCAGAGTCATTTGAAGTGCTTTCAATTTCAGGGTATTTAACTCAAAAAAATAAGTAAATATCATGAAAAATACAAATGTAGTCAGAAACGGGTTGAAAATTGACGATGGTGGCTTTCATGGTGCATTTGAACAACACAAAAAGTCTGGAGTTCAAATAAGTTCAAATAAATGAAATCCTTGTGTCAAGATGAGTTTTCGTCGAAACCCTGATACTTCGAAGAGATTGTTCATTTTGTACACGAAGCGCATCTCGTTTTTGCCTTAACCCTCTCAACTTTTAGAACATGCTATGTGGTGTGAATGGATACCATGTCCACTTTCACATTTTCAGAGTTCGTTGAAGTGCTTTTCAATTTCAGGTCATTTAGTTCAAAAAAAATCAGTTAAATGCATGAAAAATACCAAATGTAGTCAGAAAGGGTTGAAAATTGATGGATGTGGGCTTTGAATGTGCATTTTGAACACACAAAAAAGTCTGGAGTTCAAATAGTTCAATAAAATGAAAACCTTGTAACAGATGAGTTTTGTCGAAACCCTGATACATCGAAAGAGATGATACATTTGTACATGAAGTGCATCCAGCTTTGCCATAACCCTCTCAACTATTAGGACATGTTAGTGGGGGGAATGATGATACATGCCAACTTTCAACCTTTTCAGAGTTCATTTGAAGTGTTTCCAATTCAGGGTCATTTAGCTCAAAAAAAAACGTAAAGCATGAAATAAACCTAAATGAAGTCGCAAAGGGTTGAAAATTGATGATGTGGCTTTGAAGGTGCATGTTTGAACACACAAAAAGTCTAGAGTTCAAATAAGTCAAATAAATGAAAATCCTTTGAACAGATGAGTTTTCGTCCGAAACCTTGATATTCGAAAAGAGATTGTCACATTTTGTACACGAAGTGCATCCAGTTTTCCCGTAACCCTCTCAACTTTTTAGAACATGCTATGTGGGTGAATGATGATACCATGCCAACTTTTAACCTTTCAGAGTTCATTGAAGTGCTTTCAATTAAGGGTCATTTAGTCAAAAAATTCAGTAAATGCATGAAAAATACCAAATGAAGTCCGAAGGGTTTGAAAATGATGATTGCGGCTTTTAAGGTGCATTTTGAACAACACAAAAGTCTAGTTCAAATAAGTTCACAATAAATGAAAACCATTGTAAACAGATAGTTTTCGTCCGAAACCCTGATACTTCGAAAGAGATTGTCCATTTTGTACACGAAGTGCATCCAGTTTTTCCGTAACCCTCTCAACTTTTTAGAGACATGCTATGTGGGTGAAAAGATGATTACATGCATACTTTTAACTTTTCAGAGTTCATTGTAGTGCTTTCAATTTCAGGGTAATTAGCCAAAAATCAGAAAGCATGAAAAATACAAGGAAGTCAGAAAGGGTTATGAAAATTGATGATGTGGCTTAGAATGGTTGCATTTGAACACACAAAAGTCTGGAGTTCAAATAAGTTCAAATAAATCAAACTGTTGTAACAGTGAGTTTTCGTCCGAAAACCCTGATGCTCGAAAGAGATTGTCCATTTGGTACAGAAGTGCATCCAATTTGTGCCTTAACCCTCTCAACTTTGAACATGCTAGTTGGGCGACATATGATACCATGCCAACTTCTCAACATTTTCAGAGTTCATTTGAAGTGCTTTTCAATTTCAGGGTCATTTAGCTCAAAAAAATAAGTAAATGCATGAAAAGGACCAAATGATGTCAGAAAGGGTTGAAAATTGATGATGTGGCTTTGAAAGGTGCATTTTGAACACACAAAGAGTCTAGAGTTCAAATAAGTTCAAATAAATGATATCCCTTTGTAACAGATGAGTTTTCGTCCGACACCCTGATGCTTCGAAAGAGATTGTCCATTTTGTACACGAAGTGCATCCAGTTTTTGCCTTAACCCTCTCAACTTTTTAGAACATTCTATGTGGGTGAAATGATGATTCCATGCCAACTTTCAACATTTTCAGAGTTCATTTCAAGTGCTTTTCAATTTTAAGGTCATTTAGCGCAAAAAAACAAGTAAGTGCATGAAAAATACCAAATGTAGTCAGAAAGGGTTGAAAATTGATGATGTGGCTTTCAATGGTGCATTTTGAACACACAAAAAGTCTGGAGTTCAAATAAGTTCAAATAAATGAAATCCTTTTGTAACAGATGAGTTTTCGTCCGAAACCCTGATACTTCGAAAGAGATTTCCATTTTGTACGCGAAGTGCATCCAGTTTTTGCCGTAACCCTCTCAACTTTTTAGAACATGCTATGTGGGTGAAATTATGATACCATGCCAACTTTCAACCTTTTCAGAGTTCATTTGAAGTGCTTTTCAATTTCAGGGTCATTTAGCTCAAAAAAATCAGTAAATGCATGAAAAATACCAAATGAAGTCAGAAAGGGTTGAAAATTGATGATGTGGCTTTAAATGGTGCATTTTAAACACACAAAAAGTCTGGAATTCAAATAAGTTAAAATAAATGAAATCCCATTGTAATAGATGAGTTTTCGTCCGAAACCCTCATACTTCGAAAGAGATTGTCCATTTTGTACACGAAGTGCATCCAGTTTTTGCCATAACCCTCTCAACTTATTGGAACATGCTATGTAGGTGAAATAATGATACCATGCCAACTTTCAACCTTTTTAGAGTTCGTTTTAAGTACTTTTCAATTTTAGGGTCATTTAGCTCAAAAAAATCAGTAAATGCATGAAAAATACCAAATGAAGTCGAAAAGGGTTGAAAATTGATGATGTGGCTCTGAATAGTGCATTTTGAACACACAAAAAGTCTGGAGTTCAAATAAATGAAATCCCTTTGTAACAGATGAGTTTTCGTCCGAAACCGTGATACTTCGAAAGAGATTGTCCATTTTGTACACGAAGTGCATCCAGTTTTTGTCGTAACCCTCTCAACTTTTTAGAACATGCTATGTTGGTGGAATGATGATACCATGCTAACTTTCAACCTTTTCAAAGTTCATTTTAAGTACATTTCAATTTCAGGGTCATTTAGCTAAAAAAATCAGTAAATGCATGAAAAATACCAAATAAAGTCAGAAAGGGTTGAAAATTGATGATGTGGCTTTGAATAGTGCATTTTGAACACACAAAAAGTCTGGAGTTCAAATAAGTTCAAATAAATGAAATCCCGATGTAACAGATGAGTTTTCGTCCGAAACCCTGATACTTTGAAAGAGATTGTTCATTTTGTACACGAAACGCGTCCAATTTTTGCCTTAACCCTCTCAACTTTTTAGAACATGCTATGTGGTTGAAAATTGATGATGTGGCTTTGAATGGTGCATTTTGAACACACAAAAAGTCTGGAGTTCAAATAAGTTCAAATAAATGAAATCCCTTTGTAACAGACGAGTTTTCGGCCGAAACCCTGATACATCAAAAGAGATTGTCCATTTGGTACACGAAGTGCATCCAGTTTTTGCTGTAACCCTCTCAACTTTTTAGAACATGCTATGTGGGTGAAATGATGGTACCATGCCAACTTTCAACATTTTCAGAGTTCGTTTGAAGTCCTTTTCAATTTCCGAGTCATTTAGTTCAAAAAAAATCAGCAAATGCATGAAAAATACCAAATGTTGTCAGAAAGGGTTGAAAATTGACGATGTGGCTTTCAATGGTGCATTTTGAACAAACAAAAAGTCTAGAGTTCAAATAAGTTCAAATAAATGAAATCCCTTTGTAACAGATGAGTTTTCGTCTGAAACCCTGATACTTCGAAAGAGATTGTCCATTTTGTACACGAAGTGCATCCAATTTTTGCCTTAACCCTCTCAACTTTTTAGAACATGCTAGGTGGGCGAAATAATGATACCATGCCAACTTTCAACATTTTCAGAGTTCATTTGAAGTGCTTTTCAATTTCAGGGTCATTTAGCTCAAAAAAATAAGTAAATGCATGAAAAGGACCAAATGATGTCAGAAAGGGTTGAAAATTGATGATGTGGCTTTGAAAGGTGCATTTTGAACACACAAAGAGTCTAGAGTTCAAATAAGTTCAAATAAATGATATCCCTTTGTAACAGATGAGTTTTCGTCCGAAACCCTGATGCTTCGAAAGAGATTGTCCATTTTGTACACGAAGTGCATCCAGTTTTTGCCTTAACCCTCTCAACTTTTTAGAACATTCTATGTGGGTGAAATGATGATACCATGCCAACTTTCAACATTTTCAGAGTTCATTTCAAGTGCTTTTCAATTTAAGGGTCATTTAGAGCAAAAAAATAAGTAAATGCATGAAAAATACCAAATGTAGTCAGAAAGGGTTGAAAATTGATGATGTGGCTTTCAATGGTGCATTTTGAACACACAAAAAGTCTGGAGTTCAAATAAGTTCAAATAAATGAAATCCCTTTGTAACAGATGAGTTTTCGTCCGAAACCCTCATACTTCGAAAGAGATTGTCCATTTTGTACGCGAAGTGCATCCATTTTTTGCCGTAACCCTCTCAACTTTTTAGAACATGCTATGTGGGTGAAATTATGATACCATGCCAACTTTCAACCTTTTCAGAGTTTATTTGAAGTGCTTTTCAATTTCAGGGTCATTTAGCTCAAAAAAATCAGTAAATGCATGATGAAAATACCAAATGAAGTCCGAAAAAGGGTTGAAATTGGATGAATGTGGCTTTTGAATAGTGGCTTTTCACAACACAACAAAAAGTCTGGAGTTCAAATAATTCAAAATAATGAAATCCCCTTTGTTAACAATGAAAGTTTTCGTGTCCGAAACCCTGTACTCGAAATAGATTGTCCATTTTGTACAAGAAGTGCAAATCCAATCTTTTTTGCCATACCCTCTCGAACTTTTTAGAACATGCTATGGTGGGTGAAAGATGATACCCTGCAAACTTTCAACATTTTTCAGAGTTCATTTGAAGTGCTTTCAATTTCATGGCATCTTTAACCTCAAAAAAATAAGTAATTCATGAAAAATACAATGTAGTCCAGACACGGGTTGAAAATTGCAATGTGCCTTTCAATGGTGCATTTTTGAAACACCACAACCAAAGTCCTGGAGTTCAATAAGTTCAAATAATGAAACCGACCCCTTTTAAAACAGATGAGCTTTTCTTCCGCAACCTGTAACTGGCTTTCGAAAGAGCTTGTTCCTTTGTAACGACGAAGCCCATCCAGTTTTTGCCTTAACCTCTAAAACTTTTTAGAACATGCTATGTGGGGTGAATGATGAACCATGTCCACTTTCCCATTTTCGAGTTCGTTTTAGAAGAGCTTTTTCAATTTCAGGTCATTTTAGTTCAAAAAAATAAGTAAATGCATGAAAAATACCGAAATGTAGTCCAACTGGTTGAAAATTTGATGATGTGGCTTTGAATTGTGCAGTTTGAACACCAAAAAGTCTTGGGCGTTTTTCAATAACGTTCAAATAAATGGAATCCTTTGTAACAGATGATTTTTCGTCCGAAACCCTGCTACCTTCGAAGAGATTGTTCATTTTGTACACGCAGCGCTCAGTTTTTTTTTGCTTAACCCTCTCAACTTTGTAGAACATCTATGTGGGCGAATGTGATACTATGTCAACTTTTCAAACATTATCAAGAGTTTGTTTGATCAAGTGCTTTTCAAATTTCAGGGTTCATTAGCTCAAAAAAATCAGTGAATGCAGGAAAATAACCAAATGAATCAGAAATGGTTGAAAATTGATGATGGTGGCTTTTGAATGGTGCATTTTGAACACCAAAACGTCTGGATTTCAAATAAGGTCAAATCATGCAATCCCCCCGTTGTAACAGATAGTTTTTGTCCGAAGCCCTCATACTTCAAAAGAGATTGTCCATTTTGTACACGAAGTGCATCCATTTTTTTGCGTACCCCTCTCACTTTTTGGAAAATCTTGTGTGGGTGAATGATGTGGCCGTGCCAACTTTCAACCTTATGTTCCCAGATTTCATTTAAGTACTTTTCATTTCAGGGTTATTTAGCTCAAAAAAAATCAATAAATGCATGACAAATCCAATAAAAAAGTCTAAAATAGGTTGAAAATGATGATGTGGCTTTGAATAGGTCATTTTGAACACACAAAAAGTAATGGCGTTCAATAAGTTCAAATAAATGAAATCCCTTTGTACAGATAGTTTTCGTCCGAAACCCTGATGCTTTTTCGAAGAGATTGTCCATTTTGTACACGAAGCGCCTCCAGTGTTTTTGCCTTAACCCTCTCACTTTCTAGAACATGCTATGTGGGTGAAATGATGAATACCATGCCAACTTTCAACATTTTCATTTTCAAGTTCGTTTGAAGTGCTTTTCAATTTTCCAGGGTCTTTTAGCTCAAAAAAATCAGTAAATGGCATGAAAAATAACCAAATATTCGAGAAGGGGTTGAAAATTTTATGATGTGAGCGTTGAATGGTGCATTTTGAAGCACACAAAAGTCTAGAGTTCAAATAGTTCAAATACATGAACTCATCTGTACCGATGAGTTTTCGCGTCCGAAAAGCCTGATTACTTCAAAAGAGATTGTCAAGCTCCGGCCCGTCTACCCTAGGCAGCAGCGCGCCACGCCGGGTGCGCCGTTCGGGCGGCGGCGCCTGCGCCCGTCGGGAGTCCACGCCCGCACCCGCGACGTTCGCCCGCTTGGGCCCTCTGTGCCACAGACAGCGCAGGGGCCCACAGCCCAACAACGTGTTAAAAAAAATAGATTATGATTTAATAAAAATAAAAATACAAATAATTAAATATTAATTAATTAATTGTTTTAGTAATATCCTGATTAGGTTAATTAATTAAGTAGTTAGGTTAATTAAACAGTAATTTTAAGTAGTAATCACAAGTAACCAAAGCCATGACAGTGGGACCCACTGGTCCTGACGTCTGCTTACGTCATGCTGACGTCAAGCAAGGAACTGTTCTGGAAATTTGATTAATAAAAATAAATACATTCCAGAAATTACTAAAAGCTTAGAAAACATATCTTTAATCCGGAACTCCGATGATGTCGAAAAACTTTGTACATGAAAGTCGCTCAGACGACGAGACGAATCCGAAGACCCGGTCCGTGTCCGTCACCCAGTCCCTAACTATAGAACAGGCAAACCGTCCCTCTCCGGTCATCTGTCTTACAAAGTCCGGAAAGGGAAAATTCCGGATTGATACTCCTTCCCGGTTGACGTGAAACCATACGTCTATAGGTACCACACCGGCAATGAGTCGTATTTATCATGTCGTACCTTGTGAATTTGCTCCCGTGTTGCTCACTCTATTTATACTGTTCTCCTACCATATTCTATCTAGGTTTAGAACCTCGACACCGGACAGAGTACAAGAGCATGCACGAAGGAACAAAAATCAGGAGACACCGAAAGAAAAAGTGCGAAAGATCCCTCTATATTCGAAAAGAGCACAGGGAAGCCACAACCTGGATCAGCACGAGTATCGCCCCATCAAATTTCATCATGCTCTAGCATTAGAATTACTGTCTGCTCTTGGCTTTACCTATTTCGAGGCATAGCCTGTTTCATTGACCTCTATGTGATAATTACTACATATCCTAACTGTTAGTCTAGGCTGGGTAGAGACCCTATTCGTGACCCCAATTATCCGACGCCGCGAGGAATCGTCAGAAGACCCGATCATGCGGATTGAAGACCGAGGCCCCGACACCGCACCATCACCCCCCTTGTGTGTAACGCACGCAGCGTTACGATCGAGTGGAGGGTGAAACCTCTTGGTAGCACTTCTTATGTTAACTCTGTAGAGTAGCTATCGGTCGTGGTCATCGAGGGGGATCCTAATCTCACGCTTCCGAGAACGACGCTGTCGTCCACATAAACTACCTCAAGTGTTGGACCCAGTGGAGGGTGATTCCTCCTGTTCACGTGACGGAACAATCGAGTGGGAATTCAATGAGGGTGATACCTCGGATTCCTGATGTTACGGCACACACGGTACTTGGACTTTACATGTTAATTGGAAAGGCGGGTCGACCCCTAGGGGGTACCGCGTTGAGGTGATTGAAGGGAGTTGAAACGGTGGTGCCTCGAGTGGTGAATACGAGCGCGGCAGGGGAATCTTAACCGTTGCCGCAAGTCCTCGAGAGCGGGGGCGACGGGCGGTCACATCTTTTGTGAGTCTCTGACCGTTACCGCAAAGCCATATCTCTAACGATTGGATATTTGATCCAGAGCCAGGCTCTGGTCTGATAGCTACCCATCACGTGGAAGTAGTATTTGGGGCGTTCTGCATCGTATGTCATCTAGCCGAAAAGCTCTGTCAGACGTCCAGTCAGCACGCTGGATCGAGTCGCCATTTCGGTGTGCTGGACCACCGGCGATTGTACACTGGCAACGACCGGAGGGCGGGGGCGATGCCAACCCCCTTGCGCTTCGGATCGTCATAGGACCGGCGGGGGACCTCTGCTGAGTGTAGGGTAGGGTTGCGATGTTCGTTTGCCGAGGCCGGGCATGACCAGGACAGGAAAGTGTGTCCGGGCCGAAGGTTGAATCGGCGGTTGGGTAGTTGGTGCACCCCTGAGGGTAAGAAGCAAACTTTCTATCGATAGCCGGATCCTACGGTTAAAGGACAATCGGGTTGATCCTGATGTACCAATTTAGAACTGGAACCATGTGATGAGACCTGTTATGGTGATGTTTCGGGAGCGAAAGTCTGGACGGTTGTGACTGCCGATCTTTCTCGCAGGGAGGTCGAGAAAGAAGATACTCAGGTGAGGTTCGATTGATGATTACTACATTATATGGTTGTGGTCTACTCTCTTCTATGCTGCAAGAACCCCGGCGGGGCTGGGAAGTGCTAGTCTTCGATAGGACTAGCCTTCATCTCTATTCTTGGCATTGGTGCAGCGCCCAGTCCAATATACAGCCCCCCTTGAGATGTGCATCATGTAAGTGTAGATCCTTGCTGCTGAGTACCTTCAGATGAGTACTCACGTTGTTCTGTGTCTTTTTTCTCCCATAGGTTTACGTGACCACAAGGGATCGGAGCACCTCTGAGAAGATGCCACGACGATCGTTACTACTCTTACCACGAGAGGCGGTATACTATGAGTTGACTGACCGACCAGGAGAGGATCGGAGGGTCGCCATGGCAGGAGGCTCGCCCTTTCGACGTAGTGTTTATTTTGCCCGCCGTTTCAAAGCCTTCTGTTCTCTTCTTTATACGTACTCAGATATCTGATGCTCCGCTGACGCTTGTTCGAAGCTTAGTATCGAGCCACTCGAGGCCCCTGGCTGTAATATACAGCTGTATGACTGTATTTATGTTTTAGGTGTGGTGTGATATTTCCGTTTGAGTCCTAGGCTGTGATCGTGTGCTTGCGTGTATGATTAGTGCACGATGGGCCGGGGGCGTCACAAGATGGTACCATCGTTCACCACATAGCATGTTCAAAAAGTTGAGAGGGTACAGCAAAACACTGAATGCACTTCTTGTACAAACTAAG
>CM022297.1:538216711-538231035 GCA_011799875.1 Thinopyrum elongatum
ACTTCGAAAGAGATTGTCCATTTTGTAAAAGAAGTGCATCCAATTTGCCTTAACCTCTCAACTTTTTAGAACAGGCTATGTGGGTGAAATGATGATACCCTGCCAACTTTCAACATTTCAGAGTTCATTTGAAGTGCTTTTCAATTTCAGGGTCATTTAAACTCAAAAAAATAAGTAAAAATTCATGAAAAATACCAAATGTAGTCGAGACGGGTTGAAATTGACGATGTGGCTTTCAATGATGCATTGAACACACAAAAAGTCTGGAGTTCAAATAAGTTCAAATAAATGAAATCCCTTTGTAACAGATGAGTTTTCGTCCGAACTGATACTTCGAAAGAGATTGTTCATTTTGTACACGAAGCGCATCCAGTTTTTGCCTTAACCCTCTCAACTTTTTAGAACATGCTATGTGGGTGAAATGATGATACCATGTCAACTTTCAACATTTTCAGAGTTCGTTTGAAGTGCTTTTCAATTTCAGGGTCATTTAGTTCAAAAAAATCAGTAAATGCATGAAAAATACCAAATGTAGTCAGAAAGGGTTGAAAATTGATGATGTGGCTTTGAATGGTGCATTTTGAACACCAAAAAAGTCTGGAGTTCAAATAAGTTCAAATAAATGAAATCCCTTTGTAACAGATGAGTTTTCGTCCGAAACCCTGATACTTCGAAAGAGATTGTTCATTTTGTACACGAAGCGCATCCAGTTTTTGCCTTAACCCTCTCAACTTTTTAGAACATGCTATGTGGGTGAAATGATGATACCATGTCAACTTTCAGCATTTTCAGAGTTTGTTTGAAGTGCTTTTCAATTTCAGGGTCATTTAGTTAAAAAAAATCAGTAAATGCATGAAAAATACCAAATGTAGTCAGAAAGGGTTGAAAATTGATGATAAGGCTTTGAATGGTGCATTTTGAACACCAAAAAATCTGGAGTTCAAATAAGTTCAAATCAATGAAATCCCTTTGTAACAGATGAGTTTTCGTCCGAAACCCTGATACATCGAAAGAGATTGTACATTTTGTACAGGAAGTGCATCCAGTTTTTGCCGTAACCCTCTCAACTTATTAGAACATGTTATGTGGGTGAAATGATGATACCATGCCAACTTTCAACCTTTTCAGAGTTCATTTGAAGTGCTTTTCAATTTCAGGGTCATTAGCTCAAAAAAATCAGTAAATGCATGAAAAATACCAAATGAAGTCCGAAAGGGTTGAAAATTGATGATGTGGCTTTGAAAGGTGCATTTTGAACACACAAAAAGGCTGGAGTTCAAATAAGTTCAAATAAATGAAATCCCTTTGTAACAGATGAGTTTTCGTCCGAAACCCTGATACTTCGAAAGAGATTGTCCATTTTGTAAAAGAAGTGCATCCAATTTTTGCCTTAACCCTCTCAACTTTTTAGAACAGGCTATGTGGGTGAAATGATGATACCCTGCCAACTTTCAACATTTTCAGAGTTCATTTGAAGTGCTTTTCAATTTCAGGGTCATTTAACTCAAAAAATAAGTAAATTCATGGAAAATACCAAAATGTAGTCAGGACGGGTTGAGAAATGACGTTGTGGACTTCAATGAGCATTTCGAACACACAAAAGTCTGAGTTCAAATAAGTTCAAATAAATGAATGATCCCTTTTAACAGATAGTTTTCGTCCGACAACTCTTATACTCGAAAGAGTATTGTTCATTTTGTACACGAGCGCATCCAGTTTTTGCCATTAACCCTCTCAACTTTTTAGAAACATGTAGGGGTGTGAAATGATGATAACATTGTCAACTTTCAAATTCAGAGTTCGTTTTGAGTGCTTTCCATTTCAGGGTCCATTTAGTCAAAAAACTCAGATAAATGCATTGAAAAAATAACCAAAGTAGTTCAGACAAAGTGGTTGAACAATTGATGAGTGCTTGAATGGTGCACTTTTGAACACCAAAAAAGTCTGGGAGTTCAAATTAAGTTCAAATACAATGAAAACTCCTTTGCTAACAGATGAGTTTTCGTCCAGAAACCTGATCTACTTCGAAAGAGATTGTTCATTTGTACACGAAGCGCATCCAGTTTTTGCCTAACCCTCTCAACTTGTTAGAACATGCTTATGGTGGGTGAAAGTGAAGACTAATACCATGTCAACTTTCGAGCATTTTCAGAGTTTGTGTTGAAGTGCTTTCAATTTAGGGTCAATTAGTTAAAAAAACATCAGGTAAATGCCATGAAAAATTACCAAAATGTAGTAAGAAAGGGTTGACAATTGAAAATGATGGAAAGGATTTGAATGGTGCATTTTGAACACAAAAAATGGAGTTCAAATAAGTTCAACATCAATGAACATCCCTTTTGTAACAGATGAGGTTGTTCGTCCGCAAACCGTTGGATACTATCGAAAGGATTGTTACATTTTGTACATGAAGTGCATCCCGTTTTTGCCGTAAAACCCTCTAAACTTTTAGAACATGTTTAGTGGGTGAAATGATGAGTACCATGCCAAACTTTCAACCTTTTCAGAGTTTTCATTTGAAGTGCTTTTTTTCAATTTCAGGGTCATTAGCTCAAAAAAAATCAGTAAGTGTAAATGCATGAAAAAATACCAAAATGAAGTCCAGAAAGGGTGAAAATTGATGATGTGTGGCTTTGAAAGGTTGCATTTTGAACACACAAAAAAGGCTGTTTGAAGTTCAAAATAAGTTCAAAATAAATGAAATCCTTGTAACAGATGAGTTTTCGGCCTCCGAAACCCTGATACTTCGAAAGAGATTGGTCCATTATATATGTAAAAGAAGTGCATCCAATTTGGCCTTACCCTCCACTTTTTAGGAATCAGGCGTATGTGGGTGTGAAACTGATGAACCCTGCCAACTTTTCAACATTTCAGAGTTCATTTGAAGTGCTTTTCAATTTCAGGGTCATTTAAATCAAAAAAATAAGTAAATTCATGAAAAATACCAAATGTAGTCAGAACGGGTTGAAAATTGACGATGTGGCTTTCAATGATGCATTTTGAACACACAAAAAGTCTGGAGTTCAAATAAGTTCAAATAAATGAAATCCCTTTGTAACAGACGAGTTTTCGGCCGAAACCCTGATACATCAAAAAAGATTGTCCATTTTGTACACGAAGTGCATCCAGTTTTTGCTGTAACCCTCTCAACTTTTTAGAACATGCTATGTGGGTGAAACGATGGTACCATGCTGTGACGCCCCCGGCCCGATCGTGCACTAATCATACACGCACATGCACACGATCAAGCCTAAGGACTCACGGGAAGATATCACAACACAACTCTAAAACATAAATAAAGTCATACAAGCTTTATATTACAAGCCAGGGGCCTCGAGGGCTCGAATACATAAGCTTGCGAACAAGCGTCAGCGGAAGCATCAGATATCTGAGTACAGATATGAAAGAAAGTACAGAAAGGCCTTTAGAAAGGCGGGGCAAAATAAAACACTACGATCGAAAGGCGAAGGCCTCCTGCCTGGGACCCTCCGATCCTACTCCTGGTCGTCAGTCAACTCATAGTAGTATCCATCCTCTGGGTAGTAGTAGTAGCGATCGTCGGGGCATCTGTCTCAGAGGGCTCCGTCCTCTGGTCACGTCAAACTGATATGGGGAGAAAAAGGAAAACAAAGCAACCGTGAGTACTCAGAAGTACTCAGCAAGCAAGGATCTACACTACATATGCAACATTTTCAAGGGGAGGTTGTATATGTGGACTGGGCTGCAGAAATGCCAGAATAGAGAGAAGGCCTAGTCCTATCGAAGACTAGCATCTTCAGCGGTCTTGCAGCAGTAGAAGAGAGTAGAACAATACCATATAATGTAGCAGTAATAATATCAACCTCACCCAGAGATCCTTTCTCGACTCCCTGCGAGAAAGCAATCCCAGAGCCATAAAGTCATCAAACCTCGTCCTGAGATCCCTTCTCGACTCCCTGCGAGAAGCAATCCCAGAGCCATATATACAGGTCTCATCACAGGTATCCAGTTCTAAATTGTATCAATCAGGATACAACTCCGAGTGTCCTTTACCGTAGGACCGGCTATCGATAGAAGTGTTCTTCCCTGGAGGGGTGCACCAACTTACCCAACACGCTCGATTAACTTCGGCCGGACACACTTTCCTGGGTCATGCCCGGCCTCGGCCAAACGACACATCGCAACCCTACCTACAGCTCAGCAGAGAGGTCCCCGCCGGTCTACGTCCTAAGCGCAAGGGGGTCTTGGCCATCGCCCCTCACCCTCCGGGTCGTTGCGCACAGGGTGGATACCAGCATCGCCTCGGGTGGTCGACACGATCCGACCGTGCCGCAGTGCTGAACTGGACGTCTGACAGAGCTTTCGGCTGATGCATACGATGCAGAACGCCCATACTATGCCCACGTGATGGTTAGTGCTATCAGACCAGAGGCCTGCTCGGATCAAATATCCAAATCGTTAGGACTAGGGCTTGCGGTAACGAGTAGAGACTCACGAAAGATGTGACCCCGTCGCCCCGTCTCGAGGACTTGCGGCAAGGGTTAAGAATGCCCGGCCGCGCCTCGTATTCACCACTCGGGCACCACACTGGCAACCCGCCTTCACATCACACGCGGGTACCCCTCAGGGTCGACCCGCCTTTCCAAGTAACATTGTAAAGTCCAAGTATCCGTGTGTCCATAACATCAGGGAATCCGAGGTATCACCCTCATTGAATTCCCACTCGATGTATCCGTCAAGGTGAACTAGGAGGAATCACCCTCACTGGGTCCACACTTGAGGTGTTGTACGACAGCGTCGTTATCGGAAGCGGTGAAGGAGGAATCACCCTCGATGACCACGACCGAATAGCTACTCTACAGAGTTAACATTAGAAGTGCTACAAGAGGTTTCACCCTCGGCACTCGATAGTAACGCTGCAGTGTCGTTACAACTAAGGGGGGTGATGTGCGGTGTCGGGGCCTGGTCTTCAATCCCGTTGATCGGGTCTTCTGACGATCCAGCGCGGCAGTCGGGATAAGTGGGGTCACTGATAGGTCTCTACCCAGCCTAGACTAAACAGTTTAGGATATGTAGGTAATTATCAATAGCAGGTAACAATGAACAGGCTATGCATCAGAATAGGTAAAGCAGCAGCAGAAGTAATTCTAATGCAAGCATGAGAATATAGAATGGGCGATATCGGGATGATCAAAGGTGGGGCTTGCCTGGTTGCTCTGGCAAGAGAGAGGGATCGTCAACGGTGGCGTCGGGCTCCTGAGTTGCGTCGGTCTCGGGGACGATGTCGGTGTCAGGGTCTACCGAGAGAGAAGAGGGGGAGGAAACAGTATAAATATAGAGCAAACTGGAGCAACACAAGGTACGACATGATAATACGCAGTGCCGGGTGTATCCTAACGTATGGTTGCACGTCACCGAGGAAGGAGGAATCCATCCGGGAATGTTTTCCCGGTTCCGGACATTTGTCAGACAGATGACCGGAGAGGGACGGTTGCATGTTCTGATAGTTAGGGACGTGTGACGGACGAACGGACCGTGTATTCGGATTCGTCTCGTCGTTCTGAGCGACTTTCATGTACAAAGTTTTTCGATCGGAGTTACGGATTAAAAGATATGATTTTCTAAAGCTTTTATTAATTTCTGGAATTTATTTATTTTATTAAATCAACATTATCCAGAACAGTGTCTTGCTGACGTCAGCATGACGTCAGCATGACGTCAGGACCAGTGGGTCCCACCTGTCATTGGTAGCTGCGTCGCAGGGTGTGGTGGAGAAACAAAGATCCATCTGAAACAGAGGAAACTCATGATTGTCAAAGACAAGGAGAAGTATACCGATCTCGGAGAGAAATGTTAAACAAAACAATGGAAAGGAAAAATGATTATCAGACTAATCAGATCAAGTCAGGGAAATCGAAAGATATCCAGGCTCTCCGGGTGGACGAGAATTAGGAGATCTCTAAGTGTCGGCGTTAGTTAAACTTTAGTTAACCCGAAAGGAAGAGAGGTCAGAGTCCCAGATAAAGATGAGGAATAAAAGATACTAATACCTCCCAATTGGCGACTGGGCCCGTAAGCCACACAGCAAAGTTAGTAAAATAGTTTTCGGTTACTAGACTCAACTTCGGCCAAGGAGTTGGAAAAAGGGTTCCTACAGGCAGTCGGGTCTGATACCAACTTGTGACGCCCCACGGCCGATCTTGCACTAATCATATATATTATTTATTTTCCTTTTCTGTTTTCTCTTTTATTTTTATTCCAAAAGACTTTTGTAAAATATGAGACTTGCTCCATTATTTACAGTGCATTATCTGTCACTGCTAGAAATTGGTTTGGGGTCCATATCTTTTTGTTTGGATTTTATTTAAATTGAAAAAGGATTGAATAGTGCTATGTTGCTGCTGTTTCTAGTTGTTCGAGTCCTTTTACAATTTCAACTAATGTTGCAATCATTTTTACAAATGCTATGGGAATATTTGCAACATGAGGCACATTTTGGTTTTCCAGTTTGAACTACTTTTATTTTCCACTTTCATTTAAATTTGGATTTTGAGTTAGAAGCTGAAATGCATTATGATGCAAATGATGATCATGCACTGTTAATCATGCTGACGTGGCATAATCAAAATGGGATTACTGTAGTTAACCACCGGGGGTGTTACAAATCTCCTCTACTAACAAGAATTCTCGTCCCGAGAATTAAGAAGTAGAAGGAAAAAGTTCGGGGTATTCCGCACGAAGATTATCCTCGCGTTCCCAAGTGGCTTCATTTTCAGTATGATTTGACCACTGCACTTTGAGGAACTTGGTAACCTTCTGACGGGTTCGACGTTCAGCTTCATTGAGGATGCGGATCGGATGCTCCTTATAAGAAAGATCATCTTGCAATTCAAGCATCTCGTGATCCACAGATCGGTGCGGAGATTCCTTGAAGCATTTACGAAGTTGCGACACATGGAAGACATCATGGATATGAGAGAATTGCGGCGGCAACTCCAATTTATACGCCACCTGTCCACGCCTAGCAACAATGCGGAAAGGACCAATGTAGCGCGGAGCTAACTTGCCCTTGATTCCAAAACGGTGAGTTCCCTTCATAGGGGTGACACGAAGATAAGCGTGATCACCAGGTTGATAAGTCAAACCCCATCGTTTGCGATCATAGTTGCTCTTCTGACGGTCCTGAGCTGCCTTGAGGTTTTCACGGACGATATGGACTTGTTCTTCGGCGTGTTGAATAATATCTGGACCCACGAGCGGTCGTTCCCCAGTTTCTGACCAATTCAGAGGGGTTCGACACTTACATCCATAGAGAACTTCAAAGGGGGCCATTTTCAAGCTGGCTTGATAGCTGTTGTTATAGGAGAACTCGGCATATGGAAGAGATTCTTCCCACTTCTTGCCAAACGATATAACACAAGCCCGAAGCATGTCTTCAAGCACTTGATTAACTCGTTCAACTTGGCCTTGGGATTGGGGGTGATAAGCTGAACTCCAGGTGATATGAGTTCCCATAGCTGTTTGAAAGCTTTCCCAGAATTTGGAAGTGAAAGACCGCCACGGTCCGAACTGATCTCCTTCGGAATACCGTGGAGTGAAACAATTCTGGAGATATATAACTCTGCTAACTGACTAGCAGTGATCGTCTCCTTGACAGGCAGGAAGTGTGCAACTTTGGAGAGTTGGTCGACGACGACAAGAATAGCACCGTGACCCTTCTGTGACCTGGGAAGTCCTGTAATGAAATCCATCTGAACCTTGTCCCATTTCCATAAAGGAATAGGAAGTGGTTGCAGAATTCCAGCAGGCTTCTGATGTTCTGCTTTAACGCGATGACAAACATCACATTCAGCAACATATCGAGCAATGTCCTACTTCATTTTAGACCACCAGTACCTTTGACGGAGATCACGATACATCTTGGTGCTACCCGGATGAATAGACAGCGGGGTATCATGTGCCTCCTTCATGACTTTGTCAGTCATAAGCTCGAAGCGAGGTACGACAATGCGGTCTCTGAAATACAAGGTTCCATCTTCAGACAGCGAGAAATCCCTGTACTTTACAAGGTGAAGGTCTTTCTTCATCAAATCAACTTCAGCATCTTTAGCTTGGGCATTCTTAACAGCTTTCCCAAGGTCTGGTTCAACAACCAAGGTTTTTAGGTATCCTTGGGGAACTATCTCGAGATTTAGCTTTCGAAGCTCTTCATACAGAAGGGGTTGCTGTAGCTGAACCTCAAGTTCGCAGCAATAGGATTTGCGGCTCAACGCATCAGCCATTACATTAGCCTTGCCAGGGGTATAAGAAATACCCAAGTCATAGTCCGCAATGGTCTCCATCCATCTTTGCTGACGGAGGTTTAGAGAAGGTTGAGTGAACAAGTACTTCAGGCTTTTATGATCCGTGTATATCTCGCAACGATTACCGAGAAGGTAATGTCGCCATAACTGCAATGCATAGATCACAGCAGCTAGTTCTAGATCATGTACCGGATAATTCTCTTCATGTGGGCGCAACTGACGAGAGCCATAAGCAATCACCTTACGCTCTTGCATTAGGACACAGCCTAATCCTTCACGGGATGCGTCACGATAGATCACAAAGTCTTTGCGGGTATCTGGAGGAGATAGTACTGGGGTATTGTAACGGATTGACATCTGCCCCAGTGGATAAAGAATGTACTCTGGATGTATCCCTACTCGAACAGCTGGTAGCTGCGTCGCAGGGTGTGGTGGAAACAAACGATCCATCTGAAACAGAGGAAACTCATGATTGTCAAAAGACAAGGAGAAGTATAACCGATCTCGGAGAGAAATGTTAAACAAAACAATGGAAAGGAAAATGATTATCAGACTAATCAGATCAATGTCAGGGAAATCGCACAGATATCCAGCTCTCCGGGTGGACGAGAATTAGGAGATCCTAAGTGTCGGCGTTAGTAAACTTTAGTTAACCCGAAAGGAAGAGAGGTCAGAGTCCCAGAGTAAAGATGAGGAATAAAAGATACTAATACCTCCCAATTGGCGACGTGGGCCCGTAAGCCACACAGCCAAGTTAGTAAAATAGTTTTCGGTTACTAGACTCAACTTCGGCCAAGGAGTTGGAAAAGGGATTCCTACAGGCAGTCGGCTCTGATACCAACTTGTGACGCCCCCGGCCCGATCTTGCACTAATCATACATGCACATGCACACGATCAAGCCTAAGGACTCACGGGAAGATATCACAACACAACTCTAAAACATAAATAAAGTCATACAAGCTTTATATTACAAGCCAGGGGCCTCGAGGGCTCGAATACATAAGCTTGCGAACAAGCGTCAGCGGAAGCATCAGATATCTGAGTACAGATATGAAAGAAAGTACAGAAAGGCCTTTAGAAAGGCGGGGCAAAATAAAACACTACGATCGAAAGGCGAAGGCCTCCTGCCTGGGACCCTCCGATCCTACTCCTGGTCGTCAGTCAACTCATAGTAGTATCCATCCTCTGGGTAGTAGTAGTAGCGATCGTCGGGGCATCTGTCTCAGAGGGCTCCGTCCTCTGGTCACGTCAAACTGATATGGGGAGAAAAAGGAAAACAAAGCAACCGTGAGTACTCAGAAGTACTCAGCAAGCAAGGATCTACACTACATATGCAACATTTTCAAGGGGAGGTTGTATATGTGGACTGGGCTGCAGAAATGCCAGAATAGAGAGAAGGCCTAGTCCTATCGAAGACTAGCATCTTCAGCGGTCTTGCAGCAGTAGAAGAGAGTAGAACAATACCATATAATGTAGCAGTAATAATATCAACCTCACCCAGAGATCCTTTCTCGACTCCCTGCGAGAAAGCAATCCCAGAGCCATAAAGTCATCAAACCTCGTCCTGAGATCCCTTCTCGACTCCCTGCGAGAAGCAATCCCAGAGCCATATATACAGGTCTCATCACAGGTATCCAGTTCTAAATTGTATCAATCAGGATACAACTCCGAGTGTCCTTTACCGTAGGACCGGCTATCGATAGAAGTGTTCTTCCCTGCAGGGGTGCACCAACTTACCCAACACGCTCGATTAACTTCGGCCGGACACACTTTCCTGGGTCATGCCCGGCCTCGGCCAAACGACACATCGCAACCCTACCTACAGCTCAGCAGAGAGGTCCCCGCCGGTCAACGTCCTAAGCGCAAGGGGGTCTTGGCCATCGCCCCTCACCCTCCGGGTCGTTGCGCACAGGGTGGATACCAGCATCGCCTCGGGTGGTCGACACGATCCGACCGTGCCGCAGTGCTGAACTGGACGTCTGACAGAGCTTTCGGCTGATGCATACGATGCAGAACGCCCATACTATGCCCACGTGATGGTTAGTGCTATCAGACCAGAGGCCTGCTCGGATCAAATATCCAAATCGTTAGGACTAGGGCTTGCGGTAACGAGCAGAGACTCACGAAAGATGTGACCCCGTCGCCCCGTCTCGAGGACTTGCGGCAAGGGTTAAGAATGCCCGGCCGCGCCTCGTATTCACCACTCGGGCACCACACTGGCAACCCGCCTTCACATCACACGCGGGTACCCCTCAGGGTCGACCCGCCTTTCCAAGTAACATTGTAAAGTCCAAGTATCCGTGTGTCCATAACATCAGGGAATCCGAGGTATCACCCTCATTGAATTCCCACTCGATGTATCCGGCAAGGTGAACTAGGAGGAATCACCCTCACTGGGTCCACACTTGAGGTGTTGTACGACAGCGTCGTTATCGGAAGTGGTGAAGGAGGAATCACCCTCGATGACCACGACCGAATAGCTACTCTACAGAGTTAACATTAGAAGTGCTACAAGAGGTTTCACCCTCGGCACTCGATAGTAACGCTGTAGTGTCGTTACAACTAAGGGGGGTGATGTGCGGTGTCGGGGCCTGGTCTTCAATCCCGTTGATCGGGTCTTCTGACGATCCAGCGCGGCAGTCGGGATAAGTGGGGTCACTGATAGGTCTCTACCCAGCCTAGACTAAACAGTTTAGGATATGTAGGTAATTATCAACAGCAGGTTACAATGAACAGGCTATGCATCAGAATAGGTAAAGCAGCAGCAGAAGTAATTCTAATGCAAGCATGAGAATATAGAATGGGCGATATCGGGATGATCAAAGGTGGGGCTTGCCTGGTTGCTCTGGCAAGAGAGAGGGATCGTCAACGGTGGCGTCGGGCTCCTGAGTTGCGTCGGTCTCGGGGACGACGTCGGTGTCAGGGTCTACCGAGAGAGAAGAGGGGGAGGAAACAGTATAAATATAGAGCAAACTGGAGCAACACAAGGTACGACATGATAATACGCAGTGCCGGGTGTATCCTAACGTATGGTTGCACGTCACCGAGGAAGGAGGAATCCATCCGGGAATGTTGTCCCGGTTCCGGACATTTGTCAGACAGATGACCGGAGAGGGACGGTTGCATGTTCTGATAGTTAGGGACGTGTGACGAACGAACGGACCGTGTATTCGGATTCGTCTCGTCGTTCTGAGCGACTTTCATGTACAAAGTTTTTCGATCGGAGTTACGGATTAAAAGATATGATTTTCTAAAGCTTTTATTAATTTCTGGAATTTATTTATTTTATTAAATCAACATTATCCAGAACAGTGTCTTGCTGACGTCAGCATGACGTCAGCATGACGTCAGGACCAGTGGGTCCCACCTGTCATAGGCTGTTAGGTTAATTAGTGATTAACTAATTAAATTACTGTTTAATTAACACTAACTACTTAATTAAATTAACCTAATCAGGATTAATTAACTAATTAATTAATTAATTAGTTTAATTATTTTTATTTTTATTTTTATTAAATCATAATCCTATTTTTTTTAACGTTTTGGGGGCTGTGGGCCCCTGCTGTCGGGGAAAAGAGGCAAAAGAGGGCCGAAAAGGGAGAGGTCTCGGCTGGTGAGGGCTGTGGACGACAGACGGGAGCAGCGCGCCGAACGGGCGGCACAGGCGGCGCGGTGCGGCCGGAGGAGAAGACGCGGCCGGGAGACGGGAGGGCGAGCGCGGACGCGCCGGGGCGCAGGGAGGCGGAAGGAAAGGAGAGGAGTAGAGGCTACACGGGAGAGGGAGCGAGAGGATATTACCCAACCGGAGCACGATGGAAGATGAGACGCGGGAGACGAGGGAGGAAAGATGAGCAGAGCCCCAGTGGAGCCTCACGAGGGGGGAGCTTGGGTGGAGCCGGAGCGGGAGAGGGACGGGAGCGCGCGGTGGGGGACGAGGAGACGCGGTTGGCGGCAGAGGCGACGCGGGGAAGGGGGCGGGCGGCGGACCGAGGGCAGCGCCGGCCAGCGGCGCTACAGGCGGAGCGGGCGACACGGCAGCCAGAGCGGCGCGAGCAACTGCACAGCGGCAGCGAGGGGAGGCGAGCGGCAGGGCACGGACGGGAGCGGCGCGGTAACGGAGCAGGGGACCGCGGCGAGCGCGGCCGGGCACGGCGGACGGCATCGAGGACGGGGACGAGGGGTGAAAGGGGAGAGGGCGGCAGAGGCGGGGCCTCACGACGGCTGTAGAGGCACGGGGGCGGCTGTGGTTCGAGGAGGGTCAGGGGATGAGGGTCGAGGGGGTGGCGCGGTCCGGCGAGCGGGGTGGTGCCGGCGACGTCGAGCGGAAGGCGGTCGGCGGGGTGAGGCGACGGGGGCGTCGGCGAGCGGGGGGGCTCCGGGGAGAGAGGCGAGGGTCGGCGGCGGGGCGGCGGCGGCCGGCGGGGGGGGAGCGCGAGCGCGGCGTGCGAAGGGCGGCGGCGGCTAGAGCTCCCGATCCCGATCCAGTTTGGATCGGGGAAGGGAGAGGTGGGGGGGAGTGGGGTAGGTTAGGGTTTGGGGTGGATCGGGGGGGTTAAAGGGGGGGGCGGCTGGGCCGGCCTGGGTGGTGGCCTGGTGGCCAGCTGGGCCACGGCCCAGTTGGTTCGGGGGGGGGCTTTTCCTTTTTTTACTTTTACTTTTTTTATATATATTATTTATTTTCCTTTTCTGTTTTCTCTTTTATTTTTATTCCAAAAGACTTTTGTAAAATATGAGACTTGCTCCATTATTTACAGTGCATTATCTGTCACTGCTAGAAATTGGTTTGGGGTCCATATCTTTTTGTTTGGATTTTATTTAAATTGAAAAAGGATTGAATAGTGCTATGTTGCTGCTGTTTCTAGTTGTTCGAGTCCTTTTACAATTTCAACTAATGTTGCAATCATTTTTACAAATGCTATGGGAATATTTGCAACATGAGGCACATTTTGGTTTTCCAGTTTGAACAACTTTTATTTTCCACTTTCATTTAAATTTGGATTTTGAGTTAGAAGCTGAAATGCATTATGATGCAAATGATGATCATGCACTGTTAATCATGCTGACGTGGCATAATCAAAATGGGATTACTGTAGTTAACCACCGGGGGTGTTACACATGCCAACTTTCAACATTTTCAGAGTTCGTTTGAAGTGCTTTTCAATTTCCGGGTCATTTAGCTCAAAAAAATCAGCAAATGCATTAAAAATACCAAATGTAGTCAAAAAGGGTTGAAAATTGATGATGTGGCTTTCAATGGTGCATTTTGAACACCCAAAAAGTCTAGAGTTCAAATAAATGAAATCCCTTTGTAACAGATGAGTTTTCGTCTGAAACCCTGATACTTCGAAAGAGATTGTCAATTTTGTACATGAAGTGCATCCAGTTTTTGCCTTAACCCTCTCAACTTTTTAGAACATGCTATGTGGGTAAAATGATGATACCATGCCAACTTTCAAAATTTTCAGAGTTCATTTGAAGTGCTTTTCAATTTCATGGTCATTTAGCTCAAAAAAATCAGTAAATGCATGAAAAATACCAAATGATGTCAGAAAGGGTTGAAAATTGATGATGTGGCTTTGAAAGGTGCATTTTGAACACACAAAAAGTCTAGAGTTCAAATAAGTTCTAATAAATGAAATCCCTTTGTAACAGATGAGTTTTCGTCCGAAACCTTGATACTTCGAAAGAGATTGTCCATTTTGTACAACAAGTGCATCCAGTTTTTGCCTTAACCCTCTCAACTTTTTAGAACATGCTATGTGGGTAAAATGATGATACCATGCCAACTTTCAAAATTTTCAGAGTTCATTTGAAGTGCTTTTCAATTTCATGGTCATTTAGCTCAAAAAAATCAGTAAATGCATGAAAAATACCAAATGATGTCAGAAAGGGTTGAAAATTGATGATGTGGCTTTGAAAGGTGCATTTTGAACACACAAAAAGTCTAGAGTTCAAATAAGTTCTAATAAATGAAATCCCTTTGTAACAGATGAGTTTTCGTCCGAAACCTTGATACTTCGAAAGAGATTGTCCATTTTGTA
>CM022297.1:538231045-538307472 GCA_011799875.1 Thinopyrum elongatum
CTCCACTCATCTGTACAAGTGGGATTTCATTTATTTGAACTTATTTGAACTCCAGACTTTGTGTGTGTTCAAATGCACTATTTAAAGCCACATAATCAATTTTCAACCCTTTTCGACTTCATTTGGTATTTTTCATGATTTACTGATTTTTTTGAGCTACTAATGACCCTGAAATTGAAAAATCCTCAAAATGAACTCTTAAAAAAGGTTGAAAGTTGACATGGTATCATCATTTCACCCACATAGCATGTTCACAAAAGTTGAGAGGGTTAGGCAAAAACGGATGCACTTCGTGTTACAAAATGGACAATCTCTTTGAAGTATGAGGGTTTTGGACGAAAACTCATCTGTTACAAAGGGATTTCAGTTATTTGAACTTATTTGAACTCCAGATTTTTGTGTGTTTTCAAAATGCACCATTCAAAGCCACATCATCAATTTTCAACCCTTTCTGACTTCATTTGGTATTTTCATGCATTTACTGTTTTTTGAGCTAAATGACCCTGAAATGAAAAGCACTTCAAATGAACTCTGTGAAAAGGTTAAAAGTTGGCATGGTATCATCATTTCACCCACTCTAGCATGTTCTAAAAGTTGAGAGGGTTAGGAAAAACTGGATGCACTTCGTGTACAAAATGGACAATCTCTTTCGAAGTATCAGGGTTTCGGACGAAAACTCATCTGTTACAAAGGGATTTCATTTATTTGAACTTTTAGACTTTTTGTGTGTTCAAAATGCACCTTAAAGCCACATCATCAATTTTCAACCCTTTCGACTCATTTGGTATTTTTATGCATTTACGATTTTTTTGAGCTAAATGACCCTAAAATTGAAAAGCCTTCAAATGAACTCTGTAAAGTTAAAAGTTGGGATGAGTTCATCATTTCACCCACATAGCATGTTTAAAAAGTTGAGAGGGTTACGGGAAAAATGGATGCACTTTTGTACAAAATGGACAATCTCTTTCGAAGTATCAGGGTTTCGGACGAAAAACTATCTGTTACAAGGGATTTCATTTTTGAACTTATTTGAACTTAGACTTTTGTGTGTTCAAAATGCACCTTTCAAAGCCACATCATCAATTTTCAACCCTTTGACTTCATTTGGTATTTTCATGCATTTACTGATTTTTTGAGCTAATGACCCTGAAATTGAAAAGCACTTCAAATGAACTCTGAAAAGGTGAAAGTTGGCATGGTATCATCATTTCACCCCAATAACATGTTCTAATAAGTTGAGAGGGTTACGGCAAAACTGGATGCACTTCGTGTACAAAATGTACAATCTCTTTCGATGTATCAGGGTTTCGGACGAAAACTCATCGTTACAAAGGGATTTCATTATTTGACTTATTTGAACTCCAGACTTTTTTGGTGTTCAAAATGCACCATTCAAAGCCCATCATCAATTTTCAACCCTTTCTGACACATTTGGTATTTTTCATGCATTTACTGATTTTTTTGAACTAAAGACCCTGAAATTGAAAAGCACTTCAAAAAACTCTGAAAATGCTTGAAAGTTGCATGGTATCCTCATTCACCCACATAGCATGTTCTAAAAAGTTGAGAGGTTAAGGCAAAAACTGGAGAGCCTTTGTACAAAATGACAATCTCTTTCAATGTATCAGGGTTTGGACGAAAACTCATCTGTTACAAAGGGATTATTTATTCATTTTTGAACTTATTTGAACTCCAGACTTTTTTTGGTGTTCAAAATGCACCATTCAAGCCACACTCATCAATTTTCAACCCTTTCTGACTACATTTGTTTTTTCATGCTTTACTTGATTTTTTGACTAATATGACCCTGAAAATTGAAAAGCACTTCAAACGAACTCTGAAGTTTGAAAGTTCATGGTATCATCATTTCACACCATAGCATGTTCTAAAAGTTGAGAGGGGTTTGAACGGCAAAAACTGGAGAGCCTCGTGTACAAAATACACAATCTCTTTGAAGTATCAGTTTCGTACGAAAACTCGTCTGTTACAAAGGGATTTCATTTATTTGAACTTATTGGAACCCAGAACTTTTGTGGTTCAAAATGCACATTAAGCCACATCTCAATTTTCAACCCTTTCTGACTCATTTTGTATTTTCATGCATTTACTTTTTTTTGATTAAATGACCCTGAAATTGAAAAGCACTTCAAATGAACTCTGAAAAGTTAAAGTTGGCAGGGTATCATCATTTCACCCACATAGCCGTTCTAAAAAGTTGAGAGGGTACGGCAAAAACTTGGATGCACTTTCTTACAAAATGGACAATCTCTTTCGAAGTATCAGGTTTTCGGACGAAAACTCATCTGTTACAAGGGATTTCATTTATTTGAACTTATTTGAACTCCAGACTTTTGTGTGTTCAAAATGCACCATTGAAAGCCACATCATCATTTTCAACCCTTTCTGACTACATTTGGTATTTTTCATGCATTTACTTATTTTTTTGCGCTAATACCCTTAAATTGAAAAGCACTTAAATGAACTCTGAAAATGTTGAAAGTTGGCATGGTATCATTATTTCGCCACCTAGCATGTTCTAAAAGTTGAGAGGGTTAAGGCAAAAATTGGATGCACTTCGTGTACAAAGGCACATCTCTTTCGAAGTATCGGGTTTCGACGGAAACTCATCTGTTACAAGGGATTTCATTTATTTGAACTTATTTGAACTCTAGACTTTGTTGTGTTCAAAATGCTCCATTCAAATCCACATCTCAATTTTCAACCCTTTCTGACTACATTTGGTATTTTTCATGCTTTACTGATTTTTTTGAGCTAAATGACCCTGAATTGAAAAGCCTTCAAACGAACTCTGAAAATGTTTAAGTTGGCATGGTATCATCATTTCACCCACATAGCAGTTCTAGAAAGTTGAGAAGGTTAAGGCAAAAACTGGATGTGCTTCGTGTACAAAATGGACAATCTCTTTCGAAGCATCAGGGTTTCGGACGAAACTCATCTGTTACAATGGGATTTCATTTTTTGACTTATTTGAACTCCAAGACTTTTTGTGTGTTCAAAATGCACATTTAAAGCCACATAATCAATTTTCAACCCTTTTCGACTTCATTTGTATTTTTTTCAGGCATTTACTGATTTTTTGACTAAAGACCCGAAATTGAAAATCCTAAAATGAACTCTTAAAGGTTGAAAGTTTGACATGTATCATCATTTCACCACATAGCATGTTCCAAAAAGTTAGAGGGTTACGGCAAAAACTGGATGCACTCGTGTACAAGACATCTCTTTTGAAGTATGAGGGTTTTGACAGAAAAACTCTCTGTTACAACATTTCATTTATTTGAACTTATTTGAACTCCAGAATTTTTTGTTTGTTCAAAATGCACACCATTCAAAGCCACTCATCAATTTTCAACCCTTTCTGACTTCATTTGGTATTTTTCATGCATTTACTGATTTTTTGAGCTAATTACCCTGAAATTGAAAACGCACTTCAATGAACTCTGAAAGGTTAAAGTTGGCTGGTATCATCATTTCACACCTAGCATGTTTCTAAAAGTTGAGAGGGTTATGGGAAAACTGGATGCACTTCGTGTACAAAATGGCAACCTCTTTCGAAGAGTATCAGGGTTTCCGCGAAAACTCATCTGTTACAAAGGGATTTCATTTATTTGAACTTTAGACTTTTTTGTGTGTTCAAATGCACCTTAAAAGCCACATCTCAATTTTCACACCCTTTCGGACTTCATTTGTATTTTTTCATGCTTATTACTGATTTTTTTGAGCTAAAGACCGTTAAATTGAAAAGCACTTCAAATGAACTCTTAAAGGTTAAAGTTGGCATGGTATCATCTTTCACCCACATAGCATGTTCTAAAAAGTTGAGAGGGTTACGGGAAAAATTGGATGCACTTCTTGTACAAAATGGACATCTCTTTCGAAGTATCAGGGTTTCGGACGAAAACTCATCTGTTCAAAGGGATTTCATTTATTTTGAACTATTGAACTCTAGACTTTTTTGTGTTTCAAAATGCACCTTTCAAAGCCACATCATCAATTTTCAACCCTTTCGGACTTCATTGGTATTTTTCATGCATTTATGATTTTTTTGAGCTAATGACCCTGAAATTGAAAAGCACTTCAATGAACTCTGAAAAGGTTGAAAGTTGGCATGGTATACATCTTTCACCCACATAACATGTTCTAATAAGTTGAGAGGGTTACGGCAAAAACTGGATGCACTTCGTGTACAAAATGTACAATCTCTTCGATGTATCAGGGTTCGGACGAAAACTCATCTGTTACAAAGGGATTTCATTTATTTGAATTATTTGAACTCCAGACTTTTTGGTGTTCAAAATGCACCCATTCAAGCCTCATCATCAATTTTCAACCCTTTTTGACTACATTTGGTATTTTTCATGCATTTTACTGATTTTTTTGAACTAATGACCCTGAAATTGAAAAGCACTTCAAACAACTCTGAAAATGCTGAAAGTTGACAGGGTATCATCATTTCACCCCCATAGCATGTTTCTAAAAAGTTGAGAGGGTTAAGGCAAAAAACTGGATGCGCTTCGTGTACAAAATGAACAATCCTTTCGATGTATCAGGGTTTCGACGAAAACTCATCTGTTACAAAGGGATTTCATTTATTTGAACTTATTTGAACTCCAAACTTTTTTGGTGTTCAAAATGCACCATTCAAAGCCACATCACATCAATTTCAACCCTTTCTGACTACATTGGTATTTTTCATGCATTTACTGATTTTTTGAACTAATGACCCTGAAATTGAAAAGCACTTCAAACGAACTCTGAAAATGTTGAAAGTTGCCATGGTATCATCATTTCACCCACATAGCGGTTCTAAAAGTTGAGAGGGTTAAGGCAAAAACTGGATGCGCTTCGTGTACAAAATGAACAATCTCTTTCGAAGTATCAGAGTTTTCGGACAAAACTCATCTGTTACAAAGGGATTTCATTTATTTGAACTTATTTGAACTCCGACTTTTTGTGTGTTCAAATGCATCATTGAAGCCACATCGTCAATTTTCAACCCGTTCTGACTACATTTGGTATTTTCATGAATTACTTATTTTTTGAGTTAAATGACCCTGAATTGAAAAGCACTTCAAATGAACTCTGAAAAGTTGAAAGTTGGCAGGGTATCATCATTTCACCCACATAGCCTGTTCTAAAAGTTGAGAGGGTTAAGGCAAAATGGATGCACTTCTTTTACAAAATGGACAATCCTCTTTCGAATATCAGGTTTTTTCGGACGAAAACTCTCTGTTACAAAGGGATTTCATTTTATTTGAACTTATTTGACCCAGACTTTTTGTGTTAAAAATGCACTATTCAAAGCCACATCTCACAATTTTCAACCCTTTCGATTTCATTTGGTATTTTTCATGCATTTACTGATTTTTTGATTTAATATGACCTAAAATTGAAAAGTACTTAAAATGAACTCTAAAAGGTTGAAAGTTGGCATGGTATCATCATTTCACCCACATAGCAGGTTCCAAAAGTTGAGAGTTACGGCAAAACTGGATCACTTCGTGTACAAATGGACAATCTCTTTCGAAGTATGCAGGGTTTCGGACAAAACTCATCTGTTACAACGGGATTTCATTTATTTGAACTTATTTGACTCCAGACTTTTGTGTGTTCAAAATGCACCATTCAAGCCACATCATCAATTTTCAACCCTTTCTGACTCATTTGGTATTTTTCATGCATTTACATTTTTTTTGAGCTAATGACCCTGAAATTAAAAGCCATTCAAATGAACTCTGAAAAGGTTGAAAGTTGGCATGGTATCATCATTTCACCCCACATAGCATGTTGTCTAAAATGTTGAGAGGGTTACGGCAAACTGGATGCACTTCGTGTACAAAAGGACAATCTCTTTCGAAGTATCAGGGTTTCGGTCGACGAAACTCATCTGTTTCAAAGGGATTTCTTTTTGACTTATTTGAACTCCAGACTTTTTGTGTGTTCAAAATGCACCATTGAAAGCCACATCATCTATTTTCAACCCTTTCTGACTACATTTGTATTTTTCATGCATTTACTATTTTTTTTTGCACTAGTGACCCTGAAATTGAAAAGCACTCAAATGAATTCTAAAAATGTTGAGTTGGCATGGTATCATCATTTCACCCACCTAGCATGTTCTAAAAATTGAGAGGGTTAGGCAAAAACTGGATGCACTTGTGTACAAAATGGACAATCTCTTTCGAAGTATCAAGGTTTCGACGAAAACTCATCTGTTACAAGGGATTTCATTTATTAGAACTTATTGAACTCTAGACTTTTTGTGTGTTCAAAATGCCACCTTCAAACCCACATCATCAATTTTCAACCCTTTCTGCATCATTTGGTATTTTTTCATGCATTTACTGACTGATTTTTTTGAGCTAAATTGACCTGAAATTGAAAAGCACTTCAAATGAACTCTGAAATTTTGAAAGTTGGCATGGTATCATCATTTACCCACATAGCATGTTCTAAAAAGTTGAGAGGGTTAGAAGGCAAAAACTGGATGCACTTCATGTACAAAATTGACACTCTCTTTCGAAGTATCAGGTTTCAGACGAAAACTCTCTGTTACAAGGATTTCATTTTTTGAACTCTAGACTTTTTGGGTGTTCAAAAATGCACCATTGAAAGCACACATCTCAATTTTCAACCCTTTTTGACTACATTTGGTATTTTATGCATTTGCTGATTTTTTTGAGCTAAATGACCCGGAAATTGAAAAGCACTTCAAACGAACTCTGAAAATGTTGAAGTTGGCATGTGTAACACCCCCGTGGTAACTACAGTAATCCCATTTTGATTATGCCACGTGCATGATTACGTGCATGATCATCATTTGCATCATAAGCTTATTTCAGCTTCTAACTCAAATCCAATTTGATGAAGTGAAAATAAAAGTTTTCAAACTGGAAAACCAAATGTGCCTCATGTTGCAAATATTCCCATAGCATTTGTAAAAATGATTGCAACATTAGTTGAAATTGTAAAAGGACTCGAACAACTAGAAACACAGGCAACATAGCACTATTCAATCCTTTTTCAATTTAAATAAAATCCAAACAAAAAGATATGGACCCCAAACCAATTTCTAGCAGTGACAGATAATGCACTGTAAAAATGGAGCAAGTCCTCATATTTTACAAAAGTCTTTTGGAATAAAAATAAAAGAGAAACAGAAAAGGAAAATAAATAATATATATAAAAAAGTAAAGTAAAAAAAGAAAAGCCCCCCCCCGAACCAACTGGGCCGTGGCCCAGCTGGCCACCAGGCCACCACAACCCAGGCCGGCCCAGCCGCCCCCCCCTTTAACCCCCGATCCACCCAAACCCTAACCTACCCCACTCCCCCCCACCTCTCCCTTCCCCGATCCAAAACTGGATCGGGATCGGGAGCTCTAGCCGCCGCCGCCCTCGGCGCCCCGGCGCGCCCCCCGCCGGCCGACGTTGGTCCTCCCCCCTCCGCCGACGCCTCGCCTCCTCCCCGGCAGCCCCCGCCGCCGACGCCTCCCGTCGCCTCACCCCGCCGTCCCTCCCTGCCTCTCGATGTCGCCTGAACCACCCTCGCCTGGACCGCGCCACCCCCTCGACCCTCATCCCCGACGGTCCTCCTCGAGCCCCGCCCCCCCGTGCCTCTACACAGCCGTCGGTGAGGCCACCGCCTCTGCCGCCCTCTCCCCTTCACCCTCGTCCCCGTCCTCGTATGCCGTCCGCCGTGCCCGGCCGCGCTCGCCGCGCTCCCTGTCCGTACCCGCCGCTGCGTCCGCTTCCACTCCTCCACGCCGTTGCTCGCGCTCCTCTCCCTCGTCCGCTGCCCTATGCCAGCTCTCCTCGCTCCGCTCTGTCTCCGTGCCCCGCCGCTCCGCCTCGCCCTTTCCTCCCGCTGCCTCTCATTCCTCGCGCCCCACGCCTTCTCCCCTCCCTATCTTCCCGCTCCCACCAAGGGGGAACGGGTCTCTGCTTGGCGGCGCTGCGTGTCGCTATTGGATGATGAATGCGCTAATAGCATCCGGCGCCTCCCTCTCCGCGCCGTTCCTTCGCCTCCCCTCCCGCGCATCGCCTCCTCCCTACACCTCTCCCCTCTCCCCTCTCCCCTGCGCAGGCCGCACCCCGCCGGTTGCGCCCTTCGGGCGGCGTCTCCGCCCGTGCGGCCTCCACGCCCCGCACCCCACCCTTTCGCCGATTGCCTCTTGCCACCGACAGCAGGGCCCACAGCCCCCAAAACGTTAAAAAAAATAGGATTATGATTTAATAAAAATAAAATAAAAATAATTAAACAATTAATAATGTAATTATTATATAATTCCTGATTAGTTAATTTAATTAAGTAGTTAGTGTTATAAACGTAATTTAATTAGTTATCACTAATTAACCTAACAGCCTATGACAGTGGGACCCACTGGTCCTGACGTCATGCTGACGTCATGTGACGTCAGCAAGACACTGTTTCTTAATGTTGATTTAATAAATAAATAAATTCCAGAAATTAAAAAGCTTTAGAAAAATCAATCTTTTTATCCGTAACTCCGATCGAAAAAACTTTGTACATGAAAACGTCGTCAGAACGACGAGACGAATCCGAATACCGGTCCCGTTCGTTCGTCACACGCCCTAACTATACAGAACTGCAACCGTCCCTCTCCGGTCATCTGTCTGACAAATGTCCGGAACCGGGACAACATTCCCGGATGGATCCTCCTTCCGGTGACGTGCAACCATACGTTAGGATACCACCCGGCACTTGTATTATCATGTCGTACCTTGTGTTGCTCCAGTTTGCTGCTTATATTTATACTGTTTCCTCCCCCCTCTTCTCCTCGTCCTAGACCTGACACCGACTCGTCCCCGAGACCGACGCAACTCAGGAGCCGACGCCACCGTTGACGATCCTCTCTCTCTTTGCCAGAGCAACCAGGCAAGCCCCACCTTTGATCATCCCGATTCGCCCATTCTATTCTCATGCTTGCATTAGAATACTTCTGCTGCTGCTTTACCTATTTGATGCATAGCCTGTTCATTGTACCCTGCTGTTGATCCTTACCACTACATTCCTAACTGTTTTAGTCTAGGCTGGGTAGAGACCTTCAGTGACCCCACTTATCCCGACGGCCCCTGCGTTGGATCGTCCAGAAGACCCGATCACGGGATTGAAGACCAGGCCCCCGACACCGCACATCACCCCCCTTAGTTTCACGACACTAACAGCGTTACTATCGAGTGCCGAGGGTGAAACCTCTGTAGCACTTCTAATGTTAACTCTGTAGAGTAGCTATTCGGTCGTGTCATCGAGGGTGATTCCTCCTTCACCACTTCCATAACGACGCTGTCGTACAACAAACCTCAAGTGTGGACCCAGTGGGTGATCCTCCTAGTTCACCTTGCCGGATACATCGAGTGGGAATTCAATGAGGGTGATACACTCGGATTCCCGATGTTATGGACAACACGGATACTGGCTTTACAATTGTCTTATGAAAGGCGGGTCGACCCTGAGGGGTACCGCGTGTGATGTGAAGGCGGGTTGCCAGGTGTGGTGCCCGAGTGGTGAACTAGAGGCGCGGCCGGGCATTCTTAACCCTTGCCGCAAGTCCTCGAAGGGGGCGACGGGGGGGGTCACATCTTTCGTGAGCTCTGCTCGTTACCGCAAGCCCTCAGTCCTAACGGTTTGGATATTTGATCCGAGCAGGCCTCTGGTCTGATAAGCACTAACCATCACGTGGGCATAGTATGGGCGTTCTGCATCGTATGCTCAGCCGAAAGCTCTGTCAGTAGTCCAGTTCAGCACTGCGGCACGTCGGATCTGTCGACCACCCTAGGAGCGATGCTGGTATCCACCCTGTGCGGAACGACCGGAGGGTGAGGGGCGATGGCCAAGACCCGCTTGCGCTTAGGACGTTGACCGGCGGGAGCTCTCTGCTGAGCTGTAGGTAGGGTTGCGATGTGTCGTTTGGCCGAGGCCGGGCATGACCCGGAAAGTGTTCCGCCGAAGTTAGTCGAGCGTGTTGGGTAAGTTGGTGCACCCCTGAGGAAGAGAACACTTCCTATCGATAGCCGGTCCTACGGTAAAGGACACTCGGAGTTGTATCCTGATTGATACAATTTAGAACTGGGAATCCTGTGATGAGACCTGTATATATGGCTCTGGGGTTGCTTCTCGCAGGGAGTCGAGAAGGGATCTCAGGACGAGGTTTGATGACTTATGGCTCTGGATTGCTTTCTCGCAGGGAGTCGAGAAAGGATCTCTGGTGAGGTTGATATATTACTCACATTATATGGTATTGTTCTACTCTCTTCTACTGCTGCAAGACCTGAAGATGCTAGTCTTCGATAGGACTAGGCCTTCTCTCTATTCTGGCATTTCTGCAGCCCAGTCCAAACTATCAACCTCCCTTGAAAATGTTGCATATGTAGTGTAGATCCTTGCTTGCTGAGTACTTCTGAGTACTCACGGTTGCTTTTGTTCCTTTTTCTCCCCCATATCAGTTTGATGCGTGACAGAGGACGGAGCCCTCTGAGGACAGATGCCCCGACGATCGCTACTATACTACCCTACCCAGAGGATGGATTACTACTATGAGTTGACTGACGACCAGAGAGGCGCGGAGGGTCCAGGCAGGAGGCCTTCGCCTTTCGATCGTAGTGTTTTATTTTGCCCCGCCTTTCTAAAGGCCTTTCTGTACTTTCTTTCATATGCTGTCTCAGATATCTGATGCTTCCGCTGACGCTTGTTCGCAAGCTTATGTATTCGAGCCCTCGAGGCCGCCTGGCTTGTAATATAAAGCTTGTATGACTTTATTTATGTTTTAGAGTTGTGTTGTGATATCTTCCCGTGAGTCCTTAGCTTGATCGTGTGCATGTGCATGTATGATTAGTGCAAGATCGGGCCGGGGGCGTCACAAGTTGGTATCAGGCCGATGCCTGTAGGAATCCCTTTCCAACTCCTGGCGAGTGAGTCTAGTAACGAAAACTATTTACTAACTTGGCTGTGTGGCTTACGGGCCCACGTCGCCAATTGGGAGGTATTAGTATCTTTTATTCCTCATCTTTACTCTGGGACTCTGACCTCTCTTCCTTTCGGTTAACTAAAGTTTACTAACGCCGACACTTAGGATCTCCTAAGTCTCGTCCCCGGAGAGCTGGATATCTGTGCGATTTCCCTGACATTGATCTGATTAGTCTGATAATCATTTTCCTTCCATTGTTTTGTTTAACATTTCTCTCCGAGATCGGTTATACTTCTCCTTGTCTTTTGACAATCATGAGTTTCCTCTGTTTCAGATGGATCGTTTGTTCCACCACACCCTGCGACGCAGCTACCAGCTGTCGAGTAGGGATACATCCAGAGTACATTCTTTATCCACTGGGGCAGATGTCAATCCGTTACATACCCCAGTACTATCTCCTCCAGATACCCGCAAAGACTTTGTGATCTATCGTGGACCATCCCGTGAAGGATAGGCTGTGTCCAATGCAAGAGCGTAAAGGTATTGCTTATGGCTCTCGTCAGTTGCGCCCACAGAAGAGAATTTCCGGTACATGATCTAGAAACTAGCTGCTGTGATCTATGCATTGCAGTTATGGCGACATTACCTCTCGGTATCGTTGCGAGATATACACGGATCATAAAAGCCTGAGTACTGTTCACTCAACCTTCTCTAAACCTCCGTCAGCAAAGATGGATGGAGGCATTGCGGACTATGATTGGGTACTTTCTTATACCCCTGGCAAGGGCTAATGTAATGGCTTGTGTGAGCGCGCAAATCCTATTGCTGCGAACTTGAGGTTCAGCTACAGCAACCCCTTCTGGTATGAAGAGCTCTTTCGAAGCTAAAAATTCGAGATAGTTCCCCAAGGATACCAATAAAAACCTTGGTGTGTTGAACCAGACCCCCCCCCCCCCACCCTGGGAAAGACCGTTAAGTGCCCAAGTACACAGATGCTGGAAGTTTGAATTTGATGAAGAAGACCGCACTTGTAAAGTCAGGGATTTCTCGCTGGTCTGGACCGATGGATACCTTGTATTTAGGAGACGCATGTGTCGGACCTCCTTCGGCTATAGCCTTGACCAAAGTCCACGAAGGCAGGCACATGCTATACCCCGCTTGTTCTATTCATCGGGTAGCACACCAAGTGTATGTGATCTCGTCAAGGTACTGGTGGTCTAAAATGAAGTAGGACATGCTCGATATGTTGCTTGAATCGTGTGTTGCACGCGTTAACGAGACCATCAGAAGTGTTGGACTTCTGCATCCACTTCCTATTATCTTTATGGAAATGGCCCAACAAGGTTCAGTATGGAGTTTAATTCAGGAGTTCCCAGGTCACAGAGGGTCCCGGTGGCCTATTCCTTGTCATGTCGACAAACTATCCCAAAGTTGACACTTCCTGCACTGTCAAGGAGACGATCAACTGCTAGTCACGTTAGCAGTAGTTTATATATCTCCAGAATGCTTTCACTCACGTATTCCGAAGGAGATAGTAGGACGTGGCGCGGTTCTTTCATCCAAATTCTGGGAAAGCTTTCAAACAGAACCTCTATGGGAACTCCCTATCACCTGGAGTTCAGCTTATCAACCCACCCACCCCCCCAAGGCCACGTTTGAAAGACGTTAACTCAGTGCTTGAAGACATGCTTCGGGCTTGTGTTATAGAACATGCTATGTGGGTGAAATGATGATACCATGTCAACTTTCAGCATTTTCAGAGTTTGTTTGAAGTGCTTTTCAATTTCAGGGTCATTTAGTTCAAAAAAATCAGTAAATGCATGAAAAATACCAAATGTAGTCAGAAAGGGTTGAAAATTGATGATGAGGCTTTGAATGGTGCATTTTGAACACCAAAAAAGTCTGGAGTTCAAATAAGTTCAAATAAATGAAATCCCTTTGTAACAGATGAGTTTTCGTCCGAAACCCTGATACATCGAAAGAGATTGTACATTTTGTACACGAAGTGCATCCAGTTTTTGCCGTAACCCTCTCAACTTATTAGAACATGTTATGTGGGTGAAATGATGATACCATGCCAACTTTCAACCTTTTCAGAGTTCATTTGAAGTGCTTTTCAATTTCAGGGTCATTAGCTCAAAAAAATCAGTAAATGCATGAAAAATACCAAATGAAGTCCGAAAGGGTTGAAAATTGATGATGTGGCTTTGAAAGGTGCATTTTGAACACACAAAAAGTCTAGAGTTCAAATAAGTTCAAATAAATGAAATCCCTTTGTAACAGATGAGTTTTCGTCCGAAACCCTGATACTTCGAAAGAGATTGTCCATTTTGTACAAGAAGTGCATCCAATTTTTCCCGTAACCCTCTCAACTTTTTAGAACATGCTATGTGGGTGAAATGATGATACCATGCCAACTTTTAACCTTTACAGAGTTCATTTGAAGTGCTTTTCAATTTAAGGGTCATTTAGCTCAAAAAAATCAGTAAATGCATGAAAAATACCAAATGAAGTCCGAAAGGGTTGAAAATTGATGATGTGGCTTTTAAAGGTGCATTTTGAACACACAAAAAGTCTAAAGTTCAAATAAATGAAATCCCTTTGTAACAGATGAGTTTTCGTCCGAAACCCTGATACTTCGAAAGAGATTGTCCATTTTGTACACGAAGTGCATCCAGTTTTTCCCATAACCCTCTCAACTTTTTAGAACATGCTAAGTGGGTGAAATGATGATACCATGCCAACTTTTAACCTTTTCAGAGTTCATTTGAAGTGCTTTTCAATTTCAGGGTAATTTAGCTCAAAAAATCAGTAAATGCATGAAAAATACCAAATGAAGTCAGAAAGGGTTGAAAATTGATGATGTGGCTTTGAATGGTGCATTTTGAACACACAAAAATTCTGGAGTTCAAATAAGTTCAAATAAATGAAATCCCGTTGTAACAGATGAGTTTTCGTCCAAAACCCTCATACTTCAAAAGAGATTGTCCATTTTGTACACGATGTGCATCCAGTTTTTGCCGTAACCCTCTCAACTTTTTGGAACATGCTATGTGGGTGAAATGATGATACCATGTCAACTTTCAACCTTTTAAGAGTTCATTTTGAGGATTTTCAATTTCAGGGTCATTTAGCTCAAAAAAATCAGTAAATGCATGAAAAATACCAAATGAAGTCGAAAAGGGTTGAAAATTGATTATGTGGCTTTAAATAGTGCATTTTGAACACACAAAAAGTCTGGAGTTCAAATAAGTTCAAATAAATGAAATCCCATTGTAACAGATGAGTTTTCGTCCGAAACCCTGATGCTTCGAAAGAGATTGTCCATTTTGTACACGAAGCACATCCAGTTTTTGCCTTAACCTTCTCAACTTTCTAGAACATGCTATGTGGGTGAAATGATGATACCATGCCAACTTTCAACATTTTCAGAGTTCGTTTGAAGTGCTTTTCAATTTCAGGGTCATTTAGCTCAAAAAAATCAGTAAATGCATGAAAAATACCAAATGTAGTCAGAAAGGGTTGAAAATTGATGATGTGGATTTGAATGGAGCATTTTGAACACACAAAAAGTCTAGAGTTCAAATAAGTTCAAATAAATGAAATCCCTTTGTAACAGATGAGTTTCGTCCGAAACCCTGATACTTCGAAAGAGATTGTCCATTTTGTACACGAAGTGCATCCAATTTTTGCCTTAACCCTCTCAACTTTTTAGAACATGCTAGGTGGGCGAAATAATGATACCATGCCAACTTTCAACATTTTCAGAGTTCATTTCAAGTGCTTTTCAATTTAAGGGTCATTTAGCGCAAAAAATAAGTAAATGCATGAAAAATACCAAATGTAGTCAGAAAGGGTTGAAAATTGATGATGTGGCTTTCAATGGTGCATTTTGAACACACAAAAAGTCTGGAGTTCAAATAAGTTCAAATAAATGAAATCCCTTTGTAACAGATGAGTTTTCGTCCGAAACCTGATACTTCGAAAGAGATTGTCCATTTTGTAAAAGAAGTGCATCCAATTTTTGCCTTGACCCTCTCAACTTTTTAGAACAGGCTATGTGGGTGAAATGATGATACCCTGCCAACTTTCAACATTTTCAGAGTTCATTTGAAGTGCTTTTCAATTTCAGGGTCATTTAACTCAAAAAAATAAGTAAATTCATGAAAAATACCAAATGTAGTCAGAACGGGTTGAAAATTGACGATGTGGCTTTCAATGATGCATTTTGAACACACAAAAAGTCTGGAGTTCAAATAAGTTCAAATAAATGAAATCCCTTTGTAACTATGAGTTTTCGTCCAACTTGATACTTCCGAAAGGATTGTTATTGTTTGTACACGAGCGCATTTCCAGTTTTTGCCTTAACCCTCTCAAACTTTTTAGACCAATGCTATGTGGGTGAAATGATGATACAACTGTCAACTGTTCAACATTTTCAGAGTTCGTTTGAAGGCTTTTCCATTCAGGGTCATTTAGTTCAAAAAATCAGTAATGTAAATGCATGAAATACACATGTAGTCAGAAGGGTTGAAAATTGATGATTGTGGCTTTGAATGGTGCATTTTGAACACCAAAAAGTCTGGGCGTTCAAATAGTTCAAATAAATGAAATCCCTTTGAACAGATGAGTTTTCGTCGAAACCCTGATACTTCGAAGAGTGTTCATTGTACAGAAAGTGCATCCGTTTTTGCCTTAACCCTCTCAGACTTTTTAGAAACATGTATGTGGGTGAAATGATGATACCAGTAACTTTCACACTTTTCAGAGTTTTTTTGAGTGCTTTTTCAATTTCAGCTTTAGTTCAAAAAAATCAGTAGAAATGCATGAAAAATACAAATGAGTCGAGAAGGTTGAAAATGATGATGAGGCTTTGAATGGTGCATTTTGAACACCAAAAAAGTCTGGAGTTCAAATAAGTTCAAATAAATGAAATCCCTTTGTAACAGCTGGAGTTTTTCGTTCGAAACCCTGATACACGAAGAGTGACATTTTGTACACGAAGTGCACACAGTTTTGCCGTAACCCTCTCAACTTATTAGAACATGTATGTGGTGAATGAGAATGATGATCCATGCAACTTTCAACCTTTTCAGAGTTCATTTGAAGTGCTTTTCAATTTCAGGGTATTAGCTCAAAAAATCAGTAAATGCATGAAAAATACCAAAATGAAGTCCAGAAAGGGTGAAAATTGCTGATGTGGCTTTGAATGGTGGCATTTTGAAACACAAAAAGTCTGAGTTAAATAAGTTCAAATAAATGAAATCCCTTTGAACAGAAGGTTTTGTCCGAAAACCCTGATACTTCGAAGAGATTTCATTTTGTACAAGAAGTGCATCCATTTTTTCCTTAACCCTCATCACTTTTTAGAACATGCTATGTGGGTGAAATGATGATACCATGCCAATTTTACCTTTACAGAGTTCATTTGAAGTGCTTTTCAATTTCAAGGTCATTTAGCTCAAAAAAATAAGTAAATGCATGAAAATACCAAATGAAGTCGAAAGGGTTGAAAATTGATGATGTGGCTTTGAAGGTGCATTTTGAACACACAAAAAAAGTTCTAAAGTTCAAATAAATGAAATCCCTTTGTAACAGTTAGTTTCGTCCGAAACCCTGATACTTCGAAAGAGATTGTCCATTTTGTACACGAAGTGCATCCAGTTTTTCTAACCCCTTAACATTTTTGAACATGCTAAGTGGGTGAAATGGATGATACCATGCCAACGTTTAACTTTCGAGTTTCATTTCGAAGTGCTTTTCAATTTCAGGGTTAATTAGCTCAAAAAATCAGTAAATGCATGAAAATACCAAATGAAGTCAGAAAGGGTTGAAAATGATGATGTGGCTTGAGGTTGCATTTTGAACACCACAAAATTCTGAGTTCAAATAAGTTCAAAATGAAATCCTTTAACAGATGATTTTCGTCCAAACCCTCATACTTCAAAAGAGATGTCCATTTTGTACACGAAGTGCATCCAGTTTTTGCCGTAACCCCTCTCACCTTTTTGAAACATGCTATGTGGGTGAAATGATGATACCATGTCAACTTTCAACCTTTAGAGTTCATTTGAAGGCTTTTCCATTCAGGGTAATTTAGCTCAAAAAAATAGTAAATGCATGAAAAATACAAATGAAGTCGAAAGGGTTGAAAATTGATGATGTGGCTTAAATGAGTGCATTTGAACACACAAAAAGTTCTGGTTCAAATAAGTTCAAATAAATGAAATCCCTTTGTAAGATGATTTTGTGTCAGAACCCATGATCTTCGAAGAGATTGTCTCATTTTGTAACCGAAGTGCACCTCCAGTTTTTGCCTTAACCTCTCAACTTTTAGAAAATGCTAGTGGGTGAAATGATGATCCATGCAACTTTCACATTCCGAGTTCTTTGAAGTGCTTTTCAATTTCAGGTCATTTAGTCCAAAAAAATCAGAAATGCTGAAAAAATACCAAATGCGCAGATGAAAAGGGGTTGAAAATGCTGATGTGGGTTGAATGGTGCATTTGAACAACAAAAAGTCTGAGTTCAAAGTTCAAATAATGAAATCCCTTTGTAACAGATGGTTTTCGTCGAAAACCTGATACTCGAAAGAGATTGTCCATTTTGTACCGAAGTGCATCATTTTTGCTCTTAACCTCTCAAACTTTTTAGAACAGCTAGGTGGGAAATATATGATACCTGTCAACTTTCAAATTTCAGAGTTCTTTGAAGTGCTTTCAATTTAGGGTCATTTAGCAAAAAATAAGTAAATGCAAAATACCAAATGTAGTCAGAAAGGGTTGAAAATTGATGATGGCTTTGATGGGCATTTTGAACACACAAAAAGTCTGGATTCAAATAGTTCAAAATAAAAGTAAATCCCTTTGTAACAGATGAGTTTTGTCCGAGAAACCCTGGATACTTCGAAAGAGATTGTCATTTTGTAACAGAAGTGCATCCAATTTTTGCCTTAACCCTCTCAACTTTTAGAACAGGCTTATGTGGGTGAAATGTGATACCATGCCAACTTAACATTTTAGAGTTCTTGTGAGTGCTTTTCAATTTCAGGGTCATTAACTCCAAAAAATAGTAAATTCATGAAAAATACCAAAGTAGCGAAGGTTGAAAATTGATGATGTGGCTTTAATGAGTGCATTTTGAACACACAAAAGTTTGGAGTCAAATAAGTTCAAAAATGAAATCCCTTTGTAACAGATGAGTTTCGTCCGAAACCCTGATACTTCGAACGAATTGTCATTTTGTACACGAAGCATCATCAGTTTTTGCCGTAACCCTCTTCAACTTTTTAAACATGTATGTGGGTGGATGATGATACCCTGTAACTTTCAATTTCCAGAGTTCGTTTGAAGTGCTTTCTCTTTCAGGGTCATTTAGTTCAACAAAATCATTAAATGCATGAAAATACCCCAAAGGTAGTAGAAAGGGTTTGAAAATTGATGATGTGGCTTTGATGGTGCATTTTGAACACCAAAATCTGAGTTCAAATAAGTCAAAAAATGAAATCCCTTTTGTAACAGAGAGTTTTCCGTACGAAACCCTGATACTTCGAAAGGATTGTCATTTTGTACACGAAGTGCATCCAGTTTTTGCCTCAACCCTCTGCAACTTTTTAGAACATCTAGTGGGGTGAAATGATGATACCATGCCAACTCCTTTTCCGAGTTTTTTGAAGTGCTTTTCAATTTCAGGGTCATTCGTCACAAAAATCAGAACGCATGAACAAAATACCAAATGAGTCAGAAAGGGTTGAAAATTGATGAGGCTTTGAATGGTGCATTTTGAACACCAAAAAAAGTCTGGAGTTCAAATAGTTCAATAAATGAAATCCCTTTGTAACAGATGAGTTTGTCCGAAACCTGATAACTTCGAAAGAGATTGTCATTTTGTACACGAAGTCATCCAGTTTTTGCCGTAACCCTCTCAACTTTTAGAACCTCTATGTGGGTGAAATGATGATCCATGCCAATTCAACCTTTAGAGTTCATTTGAGTGCTTTTCAATTTCGGGTCATTAGCTCAAAACAATCAGAAATGCCATGGAAAAATACACAAATGAAGTCGAAAAGGGTTGAAAATGTGATTGTGGCTTTTAAAGGTGCATTTTGAAACACCACAAAAGTCTGAGTTCAAATAAGTTCAAATAATGAATCCCTTGTAACAGAGGAGTTTCGTCGAAACCCTGATATGCTTCGAAAGAGATTGCCATTTTGTACAACGAAGTGCATCCATTTTTCCGTAACCCTCTCAACTTTTTAGAACAGCTATGGGTGGATGATGATACCATTGCCAACTTTACCTTTTCAGAGTCTTTGAAGTGGCTTTTCAATTTAGGGTCATTAGTCAAAAAATCAGTAAAATGCATGAAAAATCCAAATGAAGTCGAAAGGGTTGAAAATTGATGAGTGGCTTTGAATGGGCATTTTGAACACACAAAAGTCTAAGTTTCAAAAGCAAAAAATAAATCCCTTGTAACAGATGAGTTTTGTCTGAAACCCTGATACTTCGAAAGAGATTGTCCTTTGGTACAAGAAGTGCATCCAGTTTTTCTAACCCTCTCAACTTTTTAGAAATGCTATGTGGGGAAATGATACCATGCCTCCCATTTCAACCTTTTCGAGTTCATTTGAAGTGCTTTCAATTTCAGGGTCTTTAGCTCAAAAATAGTAAATGAATGAAAAATCACCAAATGAATTCAGAAAGGGTTGAACCATATGATGTGGCTTTGAATGTGCATTTTGAACACACAAAAATTCTGGGGTTCAAATAAGTTCAAATAAATGAATCCCTCATTGTAACAGATGAGTTTCGTCAAAACCCTCATACTTCGAAAGAGATTGTCCATTTGTACACGAGTGCATCCAGTTTTTGCCGTAAACCTCTTAACTTTTAACACTCTATGTGGTGTGAAATGATGATACCATGCACACTTCAACCTTCAGAGTTATTGAGAGTTTTCAATTTCAGGGTCATTAGCTCAAAAAAATCAGTCAAGCATCGATGAAAATACCAAATGAAGTCGAAAAGGGTTGAAAATTGATGATGTGGCTGTAATAGCATTTTGAAAACACAAAAGTTGCGTTCAAAAGTTCAAATAAATGAATCCCGTTGTAAACGATGAGTTTCGTCGAAACCCTCTGCTTCGAAAGAGATTGTCCATTTTGTACACGAAGCATCCATTTTTGCCTTAACTCCTCTCAACTTTTAGAACCATGAATGTGGGGTTGAAATGATGATACATGCCAACTTTCACTTTTCAGTCATTTTGAGTGCTTTCAATTTCAGGTGTCATTTAGCCAAAAAAATCAGGTAAATGCAATGAAAATACCAAATGTAGTCGACAGGGTTGAAAATGATGTGGCTTCAATGGTGCATTGAACACACACAAAAGTCTGAGTTCAAATAAGTTCAAATAAATGAAATCCCTTTGTAACAGATGAGTTTCGTCCGAAACCTGATACTTCGAAGAGATTGTCCATTTGGAAACGAAGGCATCCAATTTTTGCCTGACACCCTCCCTTTTAGAACAGCTATGTGGTGAAATGATGCTACCTGCCAACTTTCACATTTTCAGATCATTTGAAGTGCTTTTCAATTTCAGGGTCATTTACTCAAAAAAATAGTAAATGCTGAAAAATACCAAATGTAAGAAGGGTTGAAAATTGAGATGTGGCTTTAATGTGCATTTTGAAACACACAAAAATCTGGAGGGTTCAATAAGTTCAAAAATGAAATCCCTTGTAACAGATGAGTTTTTCCGAAACTCTGATACTTCGAAAGAGATTGTGTCATTTTGTACACGAAGTGCATCCAGTTTTTGCCTAACCCTCTCAACTTTTTAGAACATGCTATGTGGGTGAAATGATGATACCATGCAACTTCAAACATTAGAGTCTTATTTGAAGTGCTTTTCAATTCGGGTCATTTAGTTCAAAAAATCAGTAAAATGCATGAAAAATACCAATTGTAAGCAGAAAGGGTTTGAAAAATTGATGAGTGGCTTTGAATGTGCATTTGAACACCAAAAAGTCTGGAGTTCAAATAAGTTAAAATGAAATCCTTTGTAACAGTGAGTTTTCGTCCGAAACCCTGATAACTTCGAAGAGATTGTCCTTTTGTACACGAAGGCATCCAGTTTGCCTAACCCTCTCAACTTTTAGAGACATGCTATGTGGGGGATGAATGATGATCCATGCACTCTTCCAGCATTTCAGAGTTGTTGAAGGCTTTTCATTTCAGGGTCATTTAGCTCAAAAAATCAGTAAATGCATGAAAAAAATCAAATGTAGTCAGAAAGGGTTGAAAATTGATGATGAGGCTTGAATGGTGCATTTGACACCAAAAAAGTATGGAGTTCAAATAAGTTCAAAAAATGAAATCTTTTGTAACAGATGCGAGTTTCGTCGAAACCCTGGTACTCAGAAAGAGATTGACATTTGTAACGAAGTGCATCCAGTTTTTGCGTAACCCTCTCAACTTATTAGAACATTGTTATGTGGGTGAAATGATTGATACCATGCAACTTTCAACACTTTTCAGGTTCTTGACAGTGCTTTTCAATTTCAGGGTCATAGTCAAAAAAATCAGTGTAAATGCATTAGAAAATAACAAAGGAAGTCACGAAAGGGGTGAAAAATGATTGATGTGGTTTTGAAGGTGCATTTGAAACACACAAAAAGTCTAGAGTTCAATAAGTTCAAATAAAGGAATCCTCGTAACAGATGAGTTTTTCGTCCGAAACCCTGTACTTCGAAAGAGATGTCCATTTTGTACAAGAGTGCATCCAATTTTTGCCGAACCCTCTCAAACTTTTTAGAACAGCTATGTGGTGGAAATGATGATACCATGCCAACTTTCACCTTTCAGAGTTCATCTTGAAGTGCTTTTGATTTAAGGGTCATATAGCCAAAAAATTAGTAACATGAAAATATACAAATGAGTCAGAAGGGTTGAAAATTGACGATGTGCTTTAATGTGCATTTTGAACACACACAAAAGTCTGGAGTTCAAATATTCAAAAATGAAATCCCTTGTAACAGAGAGTTTTCGTCGAACACTTGATACGAAGAGAGATTGTTCTTTTGTACACGAAGGCATCCAGTTTTGCCTTAACCTCTCAATTTTTAGAACATGCTTGTGGTGATGAATGATGATACCATGCAACTTTTAACCCTTTTCAGAGTTATTTGAAGTGCTTTTCAATTTCGGGTAATTATAGCTCAAAAAAATCAGTAAATGCATGAAAAATACCAAATGAAGTCAGAAAGGGTTGAAAATTGATGATGTGGCTTTGAATGGTGCTTTGAACACACAAAAAGTCTGGAGTTCAAATAAGTTCAAAAAATGAAATCCCTTTGTAAAGCGAGTTTCGTCCGAAACCCTGATACTTCGAAAGAGATTGCATTTTGTACACGAAGTGCATCCAGTTTTGCCGTAACCCTCTCAACTTTTAGCAACATGCTATTGGGGTGAAATGATGATACCATGCAACTTTAACCTTTTCAGAGTTTGTTTGAAGTGTTTTCATTTCAGGGTCATTTGCTCAAAAAAATCAGTAAAAGTAAATGCATGAAAAATACCAAATGAGTCAGAAGGGGTTGAAAATTGATGATGGGCTTGAATGGTGCATTTTGAACACACAAAAAAGTCTGGAGTTCAAATAAGTTCAAAAAATGAAATGAATCCTTGTAACAGACTGAGTTTCGATCGAAACCCTGATACTTCGAAAGAGATTGTCGTTTTGTACACGAAGTGCATCCAGTTTTTGCCGTAACCTCTCAATTTTTAGAACATGCTTGTGGGTGAAATGTTGTACCTGCAAACTTTCAACCTTTCCGAGTTCATTTGAAGTGCTTTCAATTCCGGGTCATTAGCTCAAAAAAATCAGTAAATGCATGAAAAATACCAATGAATCGAAAGGGTTGAAAATTGATGATGTGGCTTTGAAGGTGCATTTTGAAACACACAAAAAGTCTGAGTTCATAAGTTCAAAAATGAAATCCTTTGTAACCGATGAGTTTCGTCCGAAACCTGATACTTCGAAAGAGATTGTCTCATTTTGTACAGAAGTGCATCCAATTTTTGCCGTAACCCTCTCAACTTTTAGAACACTGCTATGTGGGTGAAATGATGATACCATGCCAACTTTTAACCTTCAGAGTTCATTTGAAGTGCTTTTCAATTAAGGGTCATTTAGCTCAAAAAAATCAGTTAAATGCATGAAAATACAAATGAAGTCCGAAGGGTTGAAAATTGATGATGTGGCTTTAATGGGGCATTTGAACACACAAAAAGTTCTAAGTTCAAAATAAATGAATCTCCTTGTAACAGAGAGTTTTCGTACGAAACCCTGAACTCGAAGAGATTGTCCCTTTTGTACACGAAGTGCATCCAGTTTTTGCCGTAACCCTCTCAACTTTTTAGCACATGCAAGTGGGTGAATGATGATACCTGCCAACTTTCAACCTTTTCAGAGTTCATTGAAGTGCTTTTCAATTTCAGGGTCATATAGCTCAAAAAAATCAGTAAATGTTCTGAAAAATCAAATGAGTCAGAAAGGTTGAAAATTGATGATGTGGCTTGAATGGTGCATTTTGAACACACAAAAATCTGGAGTTCAAATAGTTCAAAAATGAAATCCCTTGTAACAGAGCGTTTCGTAAAACCCTGATACTTCGAAAGAGATTGTCTTTTGTAACGAAGTGCATCATTTTTGCCTAACCCTCTCAACTTTTTAGCACACGCTTGTGGGTGAAATGATGATACCTGCCAATTTCACTTTTCAGAGTTCATTGAAGTGCTTTTCAATCAGGGCATTTAACTCAAAAAAATAGTAAATGCATGAAAAATACCAAATGTAGTCAGAAGGGTTGAAAATTGATGATGTGGCTTTCAATGTGCATTTGAACACACAAAGTCTGGAGTTCAAATAGTTCAAATAAATGAAATCCCTGTAAGATGAGTTTTCGCTGAAACCTGATACTTGAAAGAGATTGTCATTTTGTACACGAAGCGCATCAGTTTTTTGCTAACCCTCTCAACTTTTTAGAACATGCATGTGGGTGAATGATGATACCATGTCATTTCAACTTTCAGAGTTCTTTGAAGGCTTTTCAATTTCAGGGGCATAGTCAAAAAAATCAGTAAATGCATGAATATCCAAAGTAGTCAGAAAGGTGTTGAAAATTGATGATGTGGCTTTGAATGGTGCATTTTGAACACCAAAAAGTCTGGAGTCAAATAAGTTCAAATAATGAAATCCCTTTGTAACAGAGAGTTTCGTCGAAACCCTGATACTTCGAAAGAGATTGTCTTTTGTACACGAAGGCATCCAGTTTTTGCCTAACCCTCTCAACTTTTTAGAACCTGCTATGTGGTGTGAAATGATGATACCATGCAACTCTTCACCTTTTCAGAGTTTTTGAAGTGGCTTTTCAATTTCGGGTCATTAGTTCAAAAAATCAGTAAATGCATGAAAAAACAAATGAAGTCCGAAAGGGTTGAAATTGATGATTGGGCTTTGAATGGTGCATTTGACCACCCAAAAAGTTGGGTTCAAATAAGTTCAAATAAATGTAAATCCCTTTGTAACAGAGAGTTTTCGTCGAACCCTGATACATCGAAGAGATTGTCTTTTGTACAGAAGTGCATCCAGTTTTTGCCCGTAACCCTCTCAACTTTTTAGAAATGCTATGTGGGTGAATGATGATTACATGCCAACTTTCAACCTTTTAGAGTATTTGAAGTGCTTTCAATTTAGGGTCATTAGCTCAAAAAAATCAGTAAATGCCATGAAAATACCAAATGAGTCCGAAAGGGTTGAAATGTGATGATGTGGCTGAAAGGTGCATTTTGGAACACAAAAAGTCTGAGGTAAATAGTTCAAATAAATGAAATCCCTTTGTAACAGATGAGTGTTTCGTCAACACCCTGATTCTCGAAGAGATTGTCCATTTTGTACAAGAAGTGCATCCAATTTTTCCCGTAACCCTCTCAACTTTTTAGAACATGCTATGTGGGTGAAATGATGATACCATGCCAACTTTAACCTTTCAGAGTTCATTTGAAGTGCTTTTCATTTAGGGTCATTTAGCTCCAAAATCAGTAAATGCATGAAAAATACCAAAGAGTCCGACGGGTTGAAAATTGATGATGTGTGGCTTTAAGGTGCATTTGAACACACAAAAAGTCAGAAGTTCAAATAAATGAAATCCCTTTGTAACAGATGAGTTTTCGTCCGAAACCCTGATACTTCGAAAGAGATTGTCCATTTTGTACACGAAGTGCATCCGTTTTTGCCATAACCCTCTCAACTTTTAGAACATGCTATGTGGGTGAAATGATGATACCATGCCAACTTTTAACCTTTTCAGAGTTCATTTGAAGTGCTTTTCAATTTCAGGGTAATTTAGCTCAAAAATCAGTAAATGCATGAAAAATACAAATGAAGTCAGAAAGGGTTGAAAATTGATGATGTGGCTTTGAATGGTGCATTTTGAACCCACAAAATTCTGGAGTTCAAATAAGTTCAAATAAATGAAATCCCGTGTAACAGATGAGTTTTCGTCCAAAAACCCTCATACTTCAAAAGGATTGTCCATTTTGTACACGATGGCATCCAGTTTTTGCCGTACCCCTCAACTTTTGGAACATGCTATGTGGGTGAAATGATGATACCATGTCAACTTTCAACCTTTTCAAGATCATTGAGGATTTTCAATTTCAGGGTCATTTAGCTCAAAAAAATCAGTAAATGCATGAAAAATACCAAATGAAGTCGAAAAGGTTGAAAATTGATTAGTGGCTTTAATAGTGCATTTTGAACACACAAGGCTGGAGTTCAATAAGTTCAAATAAATGAAATCCCATGAAAAAGATGAGTGTTCGGTCCGAAACCCTGATCTTCGAAGAGGATGTCCATTTTGTACACGAAGCACATCCAGTTTTGCCTTAACCTTCTCAACTTTCTAGAACATGCTATTGTGGGTGAAATGATGATACCATGCCAACTTTCAACATTTCAGAGTTCGTTGAAGTGCTTTCAATTTCAGGGTCATTTAGCTCAAAAAATCATAGTAAATGCATGAAAATACCAAATGTAGTCAGAAAGGGTTGAAAATTGATGATGTGGATTGAATGGAGCATTTTGAACACACAAAAAGTCTAGAGTTCAAATAGTTCAAATAAATGAAATCCCTTGTAACAGATGAGTTTTCCGAAACCCTGATACTTCGAAAGAGATTGTCCTTTTGTACACGAAGTGCATCCAATTTTTGCCTTAACCCTCTCAACTTTTTAGAACAGCTTAGGTGGGTCGAAATAATGATACCATGCCACTTTCAACATTTTCAGAGTTCATTAAGGCTTTTCAATTTAAGGGTCATTGGCAAAAAAATAAGTAAATGCATGAAAAATACAAATGTAGTCAGAAAGGGTTGAAATTGATGATGTGGCTTTCAATGGTGCATTTTGAACACACAAAAAGTCTGGAGTTCAAATAGTTCAAATAAATGAAATCCCTTTGTAACAGATGAGTTTTCGTCCGAAACCCTGATACTTCGAAAGAGATTGTCCATTTTGTACGCGAAGTGCATCCATTTTTTGCCGTAACCCTCTCAACTTTTTAGAACATGCTATGTGGGTGAAATTATGATACCATGCCAACTTTCAACCTTTTCAGAGTTTTTTGAAGTGCTTTTCAATTTCAGGGTCATTTAGCTCAAAAAAATCAGTATAATGCATGAAAATACCAAATGAAGTCAGAAAGGGTTGAAAATGTGTGTGGCTTTAAATGGTGCATTTTAAAACACACAAAGTCTGGAATTCCAATTAGTTCAAATAAATGAATCCCGTGTATAAGATGAGTTTTCGTCCGAAACCCTCCTTACTTCGAAAGAGATTGTCCATTTTGTACACGAAGTGCAACCAGTTTTTCCCTAAACCCTCTCAACTTTTAGAACATGCTAAGTGGGTGAAATGATGATACCATGCCACTTTCAACATTTTAGAGTTCATTTGAAGTGCTTTCAATTTCCGGGTCAATTAGCGCAAAAAAATAAGTAAATTGACAATGAAAATCAATGTAGTCAGAAAGGGTTGAAAATAGATGTGGCTTTCAATGGTGCATTTGAACACACAAAAAGTCTGGAGTTCAAAAAGTTCAAATAAATGAAATCCTTTGAAAACAGATGAGTTTCGTCCGAAACCCGATACTTGAAAGAATTGTCCATTTGTACACGAAGTGCATCCAGTTTTGCCGTAACCCTCTCAACATTTGAACATGCTATGTGTGGGTGAAATGAGATACCATGCAACTTTCAAACCTTTCAGAGTTCATTTGAAGTGCTTTTAAAATTCAGGGTCAATTTGCTCAAAAAAATCAGTAAATGCATGAAAAATACCAAATGAAGTCAGAAAGGGTTGAAATTGATGTGTGGCTTTGAATGGGGCATTTGAACACCACAAAAAGTGTGGAGTTCAATAAGTTCAAATAAATGAAATCCTTTGTAACAGATGAGTTTGGTCCGAAACCCGTCATACTTCGAAGAGATTGTCCATTTTGTACACGAAGTGCATCCAGTTTTTGCCGTAACCCTCTCAACTTTTGGAACACTGCTATGTGGGTGAAATGATGATACCATGCAACTTTCAACCTTTAGAGTTCATTTAAGTACTTTTCAATTTTAGTGTCATTGCTCAAAAATCGTAAATGCATGAAAAATACCAATGAATCGAAAAGTTGAAAATTGATGATGTGGCTTTGAATAGTGCATTTTAACCACACAAAAAGTCTGGAGTTCAAATAAGTTCAAATAAATGAAATCCTTTGTAACAGAGAGTTTCGTCCGAAACCCTGATACTTCGAAAGAGATTGTCCATTTTGTAAAAGAAGTGCAATCCATTTTTGCTTACACCCTTTCGGACGAGATTTCTTTTAGTGGAGGAGAACTTGTAACCACCCCTAGTAATAGCCACCATGATCAGCTGTTAATAATGCCAAGTACATACATATGCAGTGATTAAACATAGTGGTAACCAAAGTAAATAACTCCATTTTAAAATCAATAAATTCATAATTGAAATATAAGGTTGATCAAACTTGCTGGAGATGTTATTTAATTAGCAAATAATCCAGTGGTCATGGCAAATCATTACCAACATTTTTGGAATTGATTGATGAGTCAAACAAGATGAAACAGCACCCAAAACAGCCAATATAATTCATTTTAAATCATTGCAGATTCAAATGAACTCCAAAACTCCAAACCACTTTTTGGTGAGAGCTAATATTGCATTGCAATATTTGGGCCAACTCCACATTTTCGAAAGTGCACAAGTGCCCTAACATTTTGAAACAGAAAGGATAAAAGAAAATGAGAAGCTAAAACAGAAAATCAAAAGCGGGACACTGTGCACTGGGCCTTAGTGGACAGTGCCCGAGTCGCGGCCCAGCAGGCCCACCTCGTCTCCCTCCTCCCCGTGTCGCTCCCCGCCGTGCGCGCGCGCGCGCCGCCAGTCGGCCGCGACACCGCGGCGCCACCGACGCTACAGGAGGAGGAGGAGATAAGGCCGGAGCCACATCAACCCCCCTGGCTTCCCCTGGCATTCCCATCTCTCTCTCCCTCGCTCGCTCTGCCTCCTCTCTCAGATCCGAGGCGTCCGAGCGCCGACCGCCGCACTTCGCCATTTGCGTGGCCACGGCGACCCCGCGCTCGCCCACGGTTGCCGCCAGCTCCGTCGTCGTCTTCCTCAACCTCTGGCGCACTGGAAGGAGCCAGGGAGCCGGCTACAAGCGAATCGAGACGCCGCCCCGTCTCTCTTGCTTCCGATGAGCTTGCGTCCCGGCGTACTGCGCTCCTAAGCCCCAAGGGTTTTCCGTAGCCGCTCGGTGAGCTTCCCAGCTTTCTCTCTCATTCTTTGCGTGCCCGCCGTCGCTGTAGCTAGCAGCGACGACGCGTGAGCCCGACGCCGGGTTGCCTCGCGCGTGGCCATGGCCCCTGTCGTGCTCGTTTGAGCACGGCATTCTGTGTCATGCTGCTTCCAGGAGTCGAACGCGCCCGCGCACACGCTCTCCGTACCCCCTAGCTAAGGATTGTGAAGCCGAACTCCGGCGACCGCTCCACCGCTCGCCGCCGTCGCTAGAGGTGTGTCGGTCGAAATACCACCGTAGTAGATGCGCGGGCGAGAGACCGATCGAACGCAAGTGGTTGCGGCGATTTGACGCAGGTAGCGGATATTCCGGGCAGATCGGCGAACTTCCGCCGCTGGGAAGGTCGCCGGCGCGTCTCGGTCGCCGCGCTTGGCGTGGACACCCACGTGGCACCACCTCGGCCACCGACTGGTGGCCCAGGGACCCACTTGCCTCGTTGACCAGAGTCAACGCGGCACTGTTCACCCCCCTCTCTGACATGTGGGCCCGGCGGCTAATTTACCTAATTAAGAACTTAATTAACTAAATAATTAATTTAGCCTAATGTCTCACTGACATGTGGGCCCCCCCTCTAATCACCCTGTTAACTGGATTATCACTGTTAGTTAACAGAGGCTGACATGTGGGTCCCACTGGACCCACATGTCATATTGACTGTCAGATCTGTTGACTTGCTGACGTCAGCAGCGCGTCATGCTGACGTCATAATTCCTTTCTGATAAATAAAATAATTCCAGAAATTCAAATAATCTTTAAAAATTATAACTTTTAAACCATAGCTCGGATCGAAAAGTTTTAAACATGAAGTTGCTCAGAACGACGAGACGAGTCTGATCGTGCCGTCTGTTTCTCCATCGGAACCTCTACGTGAAGAACTCGTACTCCGGACCCGAATCCGACAGATGAATAGTGCACACACGTCGGATATTAAATCCCAGAATAATTCTAAAAATAACTAAATGACTTAGGCATATTCAGGCAACCCTGCACTGCATATAGATAGCACGCACGGTGTGGATATGATTGCATATTGTACCTGTTTCCTCCCCCTCTTCTCTCTCGATAGACCCGACGTTGACGTAGCTCCCGAGGCAGACGCCGCACCGGAGTACGACTACGTCCCCGACGATACTACTGAAAGCCTTGCTTGCCCCCGAGCAAACAGGCAAGCACCCCCATGAGCATGCCTATATCGCCTACTTTTCTCTTTATGCTTGCATTGAACTGCTACTTGCTGATGTTTTCCTATATCTGCTGCATAGCCTGATTAATCGTTCCCTGCTTTGTTACCTTACTGTTATCCTAGACTGATTATTATGCTGGGTAGAGACACACAGGACCTCCACTTGATCCCGACTGCCCTGCTGGATATAAGAGACCCGATCATCGGGATTGGACCGACCCTGGCCACGCACATCACTACCCCTTAGTTGCCGACACTGCTGGTTACCGTCGAGTGCCGAGGGTGATACCTCGTTAGCACTTCTGATGTTAACCTTGTAGGTTAGTTACTCGGTCGTGGTAAGCGAGGGTGATTCTTCCTACACCACCCCCGATACGACATCGTCGCGAACCTCTCAAGTGTGGACCGCGGGTGATTCCTCCTTCGTTCACTTGATGATAAACATCGAGCGGGAATTCATCGAGGGTGATCCTCATGTTCCCTTCGGTGTCTCGACACACAGTTACTTGGATATTATGCACTGACTATGAACCACGATACTAAAGACGGGTCGGCCCTGAGGGGGTACCCGCGCGAGCTCAACGCGAAGTGAGTGGAGTCGGGTTGACCTGGATGGTGCGGAGCATAACTACGAGGCGTGGCCGGCATTCTTAGCCCTTGCCGCAAGTCCTCGAGACGGGGCGATGGGTCACATCGATCGTGAGTCTCTGCTCGTTTGCGCGCGTCCTAATCCACTACGGTTTGGATATTTGATCCGAGGGCCTTGGCCCGATAGACTAACCATCACGTGGGCATAGTATGGGCGTTCTGCGTCGTAACATCAGCCGAAGCTTGTTTGACGTCAGTAAGGAGCGGCGCACGCCGAGTTGGACTGTGTACGCAACCGCGTTGTATAAGGGGTTGCTAGGTCTGCTCTCGGTGGCCCCGTAACGTGAGGAGTTCCCGGGCGATGGCCCAAGACCCCTGGGGGCATAGGTTTAGTCCGGCGTGCTGACCTTCTTATAAGCCTAGGTCGGGTTGCGGCGTGTGCTTCACGAGGCCGGGCATGACCCAGAAAGTGTGTCCGGCCAGAGTTAAGTGAGCGTGGTGGGTAAGTTGGTGCACCCCTGCAGGAAGAAACTTCTATCGATAGCCTGTCCTACGGTTACGGACACTCGGAGTTGTATCCCGATCGGTACCACTAGAACATGTGTGAGAATTGGATAGTACGGCTTCTGGATTGCTTTCTCGCAGGGAGTCGAGAAAGGATCTCAGGTCGAGGTTGATGATTATTACTACTACTACTTTACATTATGTTCATCTGCTCTTCCTGATGCGCAAGATGTCGAAGTATGTTTGAAGAGGCTAGTCTCGATAGGACTAGGCTTTCCCCCTACTACTCTGGCATTTCTGCAGCCCAGTCCACATATACAGCCATTCCTTGACAATGATGCATATGAGTGTAGATCCTTGCTTGCTAAGTACTTCGGATGAGTACTCACGTTTGAGTTATTTTCTTTTTCCCCCATTTTTCCATTGATGCCACCAGACGACGGAGCCCCTGAGCCAGAAGCCCCAGCCGCCGACCAGTACTCTATCCGCCTGGCGAGTACTAACTACTACGAGGAGCCGTTCGAGACCAGGAGTAGGTCGGGAGGTCCGGAGGAGGCCTACGCCTTTCGATCGAGTTTTTTTTACCCCGCCTCTGTGAGGCTTTACTCTCTCTTGTAATATATCTGTACCCAGATATCTAATGCTTCCGCTGACGCTTGTATGCCATCGAGCTTGTATTCGAGCCCTCGAGGCCCTGGCTTGTAATATTAAGCTTGTATGCTTTATTTATGTTTTAGAGTTGTGTTGTGATATCTTCAAGTGAGTCCTTAGGCTTGTCATGCGCATTTGCGTGTATGATTAGTGCACGATTAAGCCGGGGTCGTCCAGGTTGTATCAGAGCCGACTGCCTCTAGAATCCCCTTCCCATTCCTTGGCCGAGTTGAGTCTAGTGGTCAAAAATTGTTTTACTAACTTGACTGGGGCTTACGGGCCCACGTCGCAACTGGGGGTATTAGGATCTTTATTCCTCGTCTTTACTCTGGGATTCTAATCTTCATCTATTCGGGTTTAAAAAAAAAATTTAACACACGACTTTAGGTTCTGTTAATTCTATCCACCCGGAGAGCTGGATTCAGTGCGATTTCCCTGTCTTGATCTGATTAGTCTGTAATCAATTTCCTTTCCATTGTTTTGTTTACCTTCTCTCGAGTGTATATACTCCGGTTGTCATTCGATGAGACGGGATTCTGCATCAGAGTGCACACGGAGAGTAGGATCCAGCGAGTTGATGGATCTTCGGTGTTTTCTCACTCGACTTGAGGTTGGGTTATCACCAGATCCGTGTTCGCGAAGAGGATTATCCGAAGACTGCATTCGTTACTCGTTATGGCTCTTACGAGTACATCATGTCGTTGTGTAACAAACGCTCCAGCTACATTTCTCCCACCTAATGAATTACAATTCATGGATTACCCGCCAATTCGTCGTGGATATCTGGTGATATTCTGGTTTATTCGAAGAACAAAGAAGAACATGCTGAGCACCTTCGACTAGTTCTGGAGAGACTTCGAGAGCACCAATTATTGCCAAGTTCTCTAAATGCGAATTCTGGCTTCCTGAAGTGACCTACCTTGGACATGTGATTTCAAGGACGGATTGCCGTTAACCCGGAGCGTGAGTTCAGGCTAATTCTTGACTGGACCCCTCGAAGAATGTAAGCAAGTCAGAAGTTTCCTCGGGCTTGCAAGTTATTGCCGCCGATTCATCGAAATTTCTCCAAGATTGCCAAGCCCTGACTAATCTGCTTCCACAAAGGCGGTAGTTTGAGATGGACAGACAAGTGTCAGGAAAGTTTCCAAACCCTCAAGGACAAGCTCATTCTGCTCCAGTGCTTGCTCCTCCTGATTCTGCAAGGACTTTGTCATATATTGCGAAGCCTCTCGTCAGGGATTAGGCTGCGTCCTAATGCAAGAGCGGAGAGTAATGCATATGCTTCATGTCAATTGCGTCCGTCCAGATGAGAGAATTTACAGTGCATGATCTTGAACTTGCAGCCGGAAGTATGCATTGAAGTTATGGCGACACACTTTGGGTAATCGGGTGTGAACTTTATAACGATCACCAAAGTCTGAAATACTTATCACTCAACCGGATCTTAATCTCCGACAACAACGAGTGGTTGAAGCTATTGCGGATTATGATGCGGGTCTTCTTACCCCGGCAAACTAATGTAAGGACGATGCCTGAGTCGCAAGTCATATTGCAACAACCTCATGGTTAGGCAAGCTCAACCTCGTTTCACGCAGAACTAAATCAGCTGAATCTGCGATTCTTCCCACCGGGTTCTTTAATAACCTTGTGGTACAGCCAGACCTTCTGAAGGCTGTTAAAGAAGCGCAAGCCAAAGATGCTGAAATTGACTTGATGAAGAAGGAGCTTCACCTTGTAAGTATCGGGTTTCTCAGTTGTGAAGATGACACGATTTTAGAGACCGCATCGTAGTACCTCCCGCTTCGAATTAATGACTGACAAAGTCATGAAGGAGGCCCATGCACCGCTATTCCATCGGGTAGTACCAAAATGTATCGAGATCTTCGTCAAAGGTACTGTGTGGTCTAGGATGAAGCAGGATATTGCTCGTTTGTTGCCGAGTGTGACGTTTGTCGTCGTGAAGGCAGAACATCAGAAACCTGCTGGAATCTTGCAACGCTCCCTATTCTATGGAAGGGGATAAAGTGCAAATGGACTCATCATGGTCTTCACAGTCTAGAAGGGTCACGATGCCATTCTTGTCGTCGTCGACCAACTCTCCAAGGTTGCTCATTTCGTACCTGTTAAGGAGACTATCACCGCTAGCCAGCTAGCAGAACTGTTACATTGCCAGAATTGTTTCTCGCCATGTATTCCGAAGGAATTAGTTCAGCCGTGGTGTTCCTTTCCTTTCACCAGTCTGGGAAGTTTCCAAGAAGCCATGGGAACTCATATTACCTGGAGTTCCGCATAATCCTCACCCCAGAAGGCCAAGTTGAGCGCGTTAATCAAGTGCTTGAAGACTGCTCCGAGCCTGTTATATCCTTCGGTAAGAAATGGGAGGAATCTCTCCATATGCCGGTTCTTTTAACAACAGTTACAAGCCAGCTTAAACTGGCCCCCATTTGAGGTTCTTATGGACGTAAATGTCGAACCCCTCTGAATTGGTCAGAAACTGGGGAACGACCTATTGGGACGGACATTATTCAGCATGCCGAAGAACAAGTCCGAATTTGTCCGGGAGAGAATCTCAAGGCAGCTCAAGACCGTCAGAAGAGTAATTATGATCGCAAGCGAGTGGGGTGTTGATCTATTCAACCTGGTGATCAAGCCTATCTTCGTGTCATCACAAGGGCACCCGTCGTTTGGATATCAAGGGAAGCTAGGCTCCTCGCTATATTGGTCCTTCCGTATGGGGCTAGACGGGGACAGGTGGCATATAAATTGGAGTTGCCGCCACAGTCTTCATTTAATGATGTCTTCCACGTGGTCGCAACTCGTTAAGTGCTTCAAGGAATCCCCGCACGTGCAGTGGATCATGAGATGCTCGAGCTACAAGATGATTTTCCTATAAGGAGCATCCGATCGCGCATCTCCGACGAAGCGAGCGTCGTACTCGTCAGAAGACAGACCAAGTGTCCTAAAAGTGCAATGGTCGAATCATATGAAGAAGCCACTGGGAAGCGACGGATCATCTTCGGGAAAAATATCCGGACTTTTCCTTCACCTCCTAAATTCTCGGACGAGAATTTTCTTTTAGTGGAGGAGAACTTGTAACACCCCTATGTAATACACCATGATCAGCTGTTAATATGCCAAGTCAATCATATGCAGGATTAAACATAGTGGAACCAAAGTAAATCAACTCCATTGTAAAATCAACTTAAATTCATAAGTGAAAGTATAAGGTTGATCAAACTCTGCTGGAGAATGGTATTTAATTGCAAAAATCCAGTGGTCATGGCAAAACAAAAACCAACATTTTGGAATTGATTATGAGTCAAAAAGATGAAAACAGCACCCGAAACAGCAATATTAATTCATTTAAAATCATTGCAGTTCAAATGAATCCCAAAACTGTCCCAAATCCACTTTGGTGGGAGCGTCATATTGCATTGCAATATTTGGGCCACTCCCACATTTTTCGAAAGTGCACCAAGTGCCTAAACATTTTTGAAACAGAAAAGAATAAAAGAAATGGAGAAGCTAAAACAGAGAAAATCAAAAGCGTGGAAATGTGCACTGGGCATTAGTGCATAGTGCCCGAGTCGCGGCCCAGCAGGCACTCGTCCCCTACTCCACGTGTCGTCCCCGCCGTGGCCGCGCACCGGCCCGCCAGTCGGCGACACCCGGCGCACCGACGCTACGGGAGGAGGAGGGATAAGGCCGGAGCCACCAACCACCCTGGCTTCCCCTGGCATTCCCCATCATCTCCCTCGTCGCTCGCCCTCTTCCTCCCCTCAGACCGAGGCGCGGCGCACGACGACGCAGCACTTCGCCATTGTACTGGCCACGGCGACCCGTGCTCGCCCACTGTGCCGGCAGTCGTCGCTCGTCTCTCCTCAACCTCTGGCGCCACCGGACGGAGCAGGGAGCCACGGAGCCTAGCAAGGAATCGAGCCGCCCCCCCATTCTTGATTCCGGTGAGCTTCGGCGTCCCCGGCGCCGTGTGCTGGCTCCTAAGCCACAAGGGTTTTGTAGCCCGCTCGGTGAGTTCCAGCCTTTCTCTCCTATTCTGCGCTGCCCGCCGTCGCCGTTGTAGCTAGCAGCCGAGACGCGCGTGAGCCCGCGTCGGGTTCGCTCGCCGCCGTGGCCATGGCCCTGTGTGCTCGTTTGAGCACGGCATTGTTCCTGACTGCTCCAGGAGTCGAACACGCGCCGCGCAACGCTCTCCCTACCCCTAGCTAAGGATTCGTCGAAAAGCCCGAACTCCGGCACGCTCCACCGCTCGCCGCCGTCGGAGGGTGTTCGGTCGAACTACCACCGTAGTTAGATGCGCGGGCGAGAGACCGATCGAACGCAAGTGGTTGCGGGCGATTTGACGCAGCGTAGCGGATTTCCGGGCAGCTCCGGCGAACTTCCGCCTGCCTGGGAAGGTTCGCCGGCGCGTCTCTGCCCGCGCTGGGTGGCACCCACATGCACACCTGGGCCACCGACTGGTGGGCCCAGGGACCCCACTTGCCCTCGTTGACCAGAGTCAACGCGGCGGACATGTCACCCCCTCTCTCTGACATGTGGGCCCCGGCGGCTAATTAACCTATTAAGCACTTAATTAACTAAATTAATTAATTTTTAACTATGTCTCACTGGACATGGGGGCCCACCCCCTCTAATTAACCTGGTATAAATTTCACTGGAATAACATGAAGAACAGAGGCCTGACAGGGGGTCCCACTGGACCCACGTCTAGTTTGAGCTGTCCGTCAGCCATCTGTTGACTTGCTGACGTCGAGCAGCCGCGTATGCTGACGGTCATAATTCATTTTTGATAAATAAATAATTCCAGAAATAGAAATGGGTCAAATAATCTTTAAAAATTAATAACTTTTTTTTAAACGTAGTCTCGGATCGCAAAAGTTAAAACATGGAAATTGCTCAGAACGCGAGATGATGTCTGATCGTTGCGTCGTTATCCATCGGAACATCCTGACGTAGAAGAACTAGTAAACTCGGACCCGAATCGCAGAGATAGTGCTACACACGTCGGATATTAAAATCCAGAATAATTCTAAAATAACTAAAATGACTAGATGGCATATTCAGGCAACCCTCACTGCCATCATAGCATAGCCAGCACCTGGTGATTGGCACTGATTGCATATTGTGTACCTGTTTCTTCCTCACCTATTTCTCTCTCGGATAGCCACCCGCGTGACGTAGCTCCCGAGGCAGCGCGCACAGGAGTATGACTACGTCCCGACGATCGTATGAAGACCTTGCCCTTGCCCCCGAGCAAAACAGGCAAGCATCCCCATGTGGCATATGCCTATACGCCTACTCTTTTCTCCTCTTATGATTGCATTGAACTGGGCTACTGCTAGTTTCATATTCTGCGCAGCCTGATTACGTACCTTGTGGTACCTTACTGTTATCCTAGATGATATTATAGGGGGTCGTCGAGACACGACAGGCCTCACTGATCCGATGCCCTGCGGGAATCAGAAGACCGCAATCATCGGGAGTGAGGACCAAGACCCTGGCACCGACACATCATACCCTTGTGCCCGGACACTGCGGGGTTACGTTCGAGGCGAGGGTGATACATCGTTAGCTTTGATGTACCTGTCTGAGGTGTAGTTACTCGGTGAGTGGTAAGCGCGGGTGATTCGCTACACCAACCACGATAACGAACATCGTCGCGCAACTCTCTCAAGTGTGGGACTCGAGGTGATTCCGCCTCGTTTACTAGATGCTAAACATCGAGCGGGGAATTCCATGAGGGTGATTCATCATGGTTCCTTCGTGTCCGAGACCCACCCGTTCCCTGGATAGTATGATTGATATGAACCACGATTATATAAGACGGGTCGGCCCCTGAGGGGGTACCCGCGCGAGTCACGGCGAAGTTGAGTGATGTGGCGTGGTTTGACCTGGATGGTCGCCCGTCGAGGGATAAGACAGGCGTGGCGCGGGCTTTCTTCGCCCCCTTGCGCAGTTTCTGAGGGCGGGGGACCCCCACGGCGACGGGGGTAACATCGATCGTGATGAGTGCTCTGCTTGTTCCGCGCGCTCCTCATCCACTATGGTTGGATATTTGATCCGCGGGGCCTTGGCCCGATAGCACTAACCTCACGTGGGTAGGATGGGCGATCTGGTGTACAACATCAGCCGAGCTTGTTGACGCAGTTCAGGAGCGACGGCGCCACCACCGAGTTGAATGGTAACGCAACCGCGCTTGTATAAGGGGTGCTAGGTCTGCTCTCGTGGCCCCGTAACGTGCAGGAGTTCCCGGGGGGATGGCCAACAAGGACCCCCTGGGGGGCATAGGTTGTAGTCCGGCGGACCTTGTCTTGACGCTAGGTCGGGTTGCGGCGGTGCTGTTAGCCGCGGCCTGGGGGGGAAAATGACCCAGAAAAGTGTGTCCGGCAGAGTTCCGTGAGCTTGGTGGGTAAGTTCGGTGCACCCCTGCAGGGCAGCCAACTCTCTCGATAGCCTGGCTCCGGTAGGACAACTCGGAGTTGATCCGATCGGTGCGCTGCAACTAGAAAGTGAGAGAATGGGATAGTACGGATCTGGATTGCTTTCTCGCAGGGAGTCGGGAAAGGATTCAGGTCCGAGTTGGATGATATTATACACTACTGTACATTATGTTCAGTCTGCCTCTCTCTGAGCTGAAAGCAATGTCGAAGATTGTGAAGAGGCTAGTCTTCGATAGGACTAGGATTTCCCTCTATCCTGGCATTTCTGCAGCCAGTCCCCAAAAACCCCCCCAATTGATACAGCCATTGCCTTTGAAAATGATGCATATGTAGATAGTGATTAGATCTTGATGCCTAAGTACGTCGGATGAGTACTCAAGTTTTGCTTTTTGTCTTTTTCCCCCATTTTTCCATTGATGCCACCAGAAGACGGAAGCCCCTGAGCAGAAGCCCCAGCGAGGAACCAGTACATACTATCGCCTGGCGGAAAGTAGTATCCTACTACGAGGACGCGTTCGACGACCAGGGAGTGGGAGTCGGGGGTCCAGGCAGGAGGCGACGCTTTCGATCGTTAGTTGTTAGTTTTTACCCCGCTCTGTGAAGCCCTTCTCTCTTCTGTAATAATGAACCCAGCTATCTAATTGCTTCCGATGACGTGTAGCCACGAGCTGTATTCCGAGCCCTCGAGGCTGGCTTGTAATATTAAGCTGTATGACTTTTTATGTTTTAGAGTTGTGTTGTGCTATCTTCAAGTGAGTCCCTAGGCGTATCGTGCGCATTTGAGTGCGATTAGTGCACGCATTAACCGGGGTCGTCAACAATGCCAACTGTTCAACATTTTCGAGTTTCTACAAGTGTTTTCAATGTAAGGGTCATTTAGCGCACAAAAAAAATAACGTATGCATGTGAAAAATACCAAAATGTAGTCAGAAGGGTGAAAATTGATGATGTCGGCTTTCAATGGGCATTTTGACATACAAAAAAGACTGGAGTTCAAATAAATGAAATCCTTTTTAACAGATGAGTTTCGTCGCGGAAAACCCTGAGACTTCGACAGAGAGATTGTTCCCATTTGTACGCGAAGTGCATCCAGTTTTGCCGTAACCCTCCAATTTTTCGCAACATGTTGTGGGTGAAATTATGATTACCATGCAACTTTCAACCTTTTTAGAGTGTATCTTGAAGGAGCTTTTCAATTTCCGGGTCATTTACGCTCAAAAAATCAGTGTGGAATGCTGGAAAAAATACCAAATGAAGTCAGAAAGAAGAAAGGGTGATGAAATTGTGAGGTTGGCTTAATGCGTGCATTTTAAACACACCAAAGTCTGGAATTCAAATAAAAAAAAGTAGTTCAAATACATGAAATCACGTTGTAATAAAGATGAGTTTTTCGTCGAAACCTCATGATTCCGAAAGAGATTGTCCATTTTGTACACGACGTGCATCCAGTTTTGCAATACCTCTCAACTTATTGGAACATGCGATTGTGGGTGAAATGATGATAACAGCAACTTTCAACCTTTTCAGAGTTCTTTTTTTCCGTACTTTTTCAATTTTAGGGTATTTAGCTCAAAAAAATCAGTAATGTATGAAAATACCAAATAACGTTGAAAAAGGTTGAAAATTGAGATTGTGGCTCTGAATTAGGCATTTGAAACACAAAAAGTCTGGAGTTCAAATAAGTAAATAATGTGAAATCCCTTTGAACAGAGAGTCTTCGTGAAACCCGAACTTCGCAAGAGATTGTCCATTTGGTACACGAAGTTGCATCCAGTTTTTGTCGTTAAACCCTCTCAACTTTTTAGAACATTGCATAGTGGTGAAAGGAATGATACCATGGCTAACTTAAAACCGTGGCAAAGTTCATTTTAAGTGCATTTCAATTTCAGGGTCATTTAGCTAAAAATCAGTCAACGCAGGAAACCCGAATAACAGTCAGAAAGGTTGAAAATTGAGATGTGGCTTTGAATAGTGCATTTTGAACCACACAACAAGTTGGAGTTCACATAAGTTCAAATAAATGAAATCCTATGTAACAGATGAGTTTGTCCGACACCTGATATTCGAACGACATGTTATTTGTATCACGAAGCGCGTCAATTTTGCTTTACCCCGCTACTCAATTTTTCTAGTAGACCCTGCTTCTGTGGTGAAAAATTGATGACCGTGGCTTTGCAGGTTGCATTTGCACCACCCCAAGTCTGGCGTTACCAATACGTTCAAATAAATGAAATCCCTTTGTAACGACGAGTTTCGGCCGACCCTGATACATCCAAAAAGATTGTCCATTTGTACAGGGAAGTGCTCAGTTTTTGCTGAATCCTCTCAACTTTTTAGAAATGCTTATGTGGGTGACTGAATGCCCGATCGGTACCATGACCCCTTTCACATTTCATAGTAGTTTGAAGTGCTTCAGTCGCGGTCATTTCGTCAAAAAAATCCAGGCAAATGATTAAAAATACAAATGTAGTCAGAAAGGGTTGAAACTGATGAGTGCTTTCAATGGTGCATTTTGAACACAAAAAGTCGAGAGTTCAAAATAAGTTCCAATAAATTGAAATCCCTTGACAGATGCGGTTTCGTCTGAAACCCTGATCTTCGAAAGAGATGTCAATGTTGTCATGAACGTGCATTCAGTTTGTGCCTAACCCCTTCATAATTTTTTGCCCTGCTATGTGGGTAAAATGCTGATACCTGCCAATTTAAAATTTTTCAGAGTCCTGTGAAGTGCATTGTCAATTAGGGGCATTTAGCCAAAAAAAATGAATGCTGAAAACATACAAATTGAGTCAGAACGGGTGCCATTGTGAGTGGTTTGAAGGTGCATTTTTGGAACACACAAAAAAGTCTAGTTCAAATAAGTTCATAAGAACCATGAATCCGCTTGTAACAGATGCGTTTTCGCCGAAAACCTGATGATACTCGCACACGCGATTGTCCCTTGGGTACCAACACGTGCCTCCAGTTTGCCAACCCACTCAACTTTTAGAAATGCCTATGGGGTGAAATGATGATACCCCTGCCAAGTTCAAACATTTAGCGTCATTTGAAGTGCTTTTCCATTCAGGGTCACTTTGCGCAAAAACAAACTACGTAACTGCCTGAAAAATACAAGTGTCAGCAAAGGGGATGGCAATAGATGACGTGGCTTTCCAATGGTGCATTTTTTTGAACACACACAAAGTCTGGAGTTCCACCTTGGCGTTCCCCAATGAAATCCTTTGAACCAGAGAGTTTTCGTCCGAACCCCTGATATTCGAAAGAGGTGTCCATTTGTACACCGCAGTGCATCCAGTTTTTTGCAGTTACCTCTCAACTTTTAGCCACCTGCTGTGGGGTGCCATGATGCTACCTGCCAACTTTCCCCTTTTCAGAGTTCAGTGACAGTGCTTTTCAATTCAGTCATTTTTAGCTCAAAAAAAAATTCCGTAAAATGCTTGGCAAATACCCAAATGAAGTCAGACGGGTTGGTATTTGACCCTTGCTATGTGGCGTTTGCATGGTTTGCCTTTTGACCCACCCCCCGTCGGGCGTCATCAGTTCACTACCTGACCTTCCGTTGTTGGGTAAGATGAGTGTTGGTCACGAAACCCTATCCGTGAAAGGATGTCCATTTTTACACGAAGTGCATCCAGTTTTTGCCGACCTTCAACTTGTTGGCAAAGGTCTGTGGGGTGATTGAACTTGAAATGATGCTTCCAGCCAACTTTCAAACCTTTTTAGAGTTCCTCTACGTACTTTCAATTTTCGTGAGTCGATATCGCTCCCAACATCAGGTTAAGCATGACAAAATCAAATGAAGGTCGCAAAGGTTTGAAATGACCTTGATCTGTGGCTTGACTAGGGCTTCACCCCACAAAAAGTTGGAGTTAATCAGTTAAATATAAGAAATCCCTTGTAACGACGCGTAGTTTCGTCGACACCTGAATCGAAAGAGAGAGCTGTCATTGGTAAAAGAGGTCTCCATTTTTCTTAACTCTCCACTTTTCGAACAGGCATTGGGTGCCAATGATGATACCTGCTCCTATTCCACATGGTCAGACGTCTTTAAAGTTAACCTTTTCAATTAGGGATTTTAGCTCACCAAAATCAGTACATGCATGAAAAAACCCAATAAGTCGAAAGGGTTTGAAAATTGATGATGTGGCTTTAAATGGTGCATTTTAAACACACAAAAAGTCTGGAATTCAATTAAGTTCAAATAAATGAAATCCCGTTGTAATAGATGAGTTTTCGTCCGAAACCCTCATACTTCGAAAGAGATTGTCCATTTTGTACACGAAGTGCAACCAGTTTTTCCCATAACCCTCTCAACTTTTTAGAACATGCTAAGTGGGTGAAATGATGATACCATGCCAACTTTCAACATTTTTAGAGTTCATTTGAAGTGCTTTTCAATTTCAGGGTCACTTAGCGCAAAAAAATAAGTAAATGCATGAAAAATACCAAATGTAGTCAGAAAGGGTTGAAAATAGATGACGTGGCTTTCAATGGTGCATGTTTGAACACACAAAAGTCTGAGTCAAATAAGTTCAAATAAATGAAATCCCTTTGTAACAGATAGTTTCGTCCGAAACCCTGATACTCGAAAGAGATTGTCCATTTTGTACGCGAAGTGCATCCATTTTTTGCCGTAACCCTCTCAACTTTTTAGACATGCTATGTGGGTGAAATTATGATACCATGCCAACTTTCAACCTTTTCAGAGTTTATTGAAGTGCTTTTCAATTTCACAAGGTCTTAAGCTCAAAAATAGTAAATGCATGAAAATACCAAATGAAGTCAGAAAGGGTTGAAAATTGATGATGTGGCTTAAATGGTGCATTTTAAAAACACACAAAATTCTGGAATTCAATTAAGTTCAAATAAATGAAATCCCGTTGTATAGATGAGTTTTCCGTCGGAAACCCTCATACTTCGAAAAGATTGTCCATTTTGTACACGAAGTGCAACCAGTTTTTCCCATAACCCTCCTCTCAACTTTTTAGAACATGCTAAGTGGGTGAAATGATGATACATGCCAACTTTCAACTTTTAGAGTTCATTTGAAGTGCTTTTCAATTTCAGGGTCACTTAGCGCAAAAAAATAAGTAAATCATGAAAAAAACCAAATGTAGTCAGAAAGGGTTGAAAATAGATAGTGGCTTATGGTGCATTTTGACACACAAAAAGTCTGGAGTTCAAATAAGTTCAAATAAATGAAATCCCTTTGAAACAGATGAGTTTCGTCCGAAACCCTGATACTTCGAAAGAGATTGTCCATTTTGTACACGAAGTGCATCCAGTTTTTGCCGTAACCCTCTCAACTTTAGAACATGCTATGTGTGGTGAAATGATGATACCATGCCAACTTTCAACCTTTCACGAGTTCATTTGAAGTGCTTTTAAATTTCAGGGTCATTTAGCTCAAAAAAATCAGTAAATGCATGAAAAATACCAAATGAAGTCAGAAAGGGTTGAAAATTGATGATGTGGCTTTGAATGGTGCATTTTGAACACACAAAAAGTCTGGAGTTCAAATAAGTTCAAATAAATGAAATCCCGTTGTAACAGATGAGTTTTGTTCCGAAACCCTCATACTTCGAAAGAGATTGTCCATTTTGTACACGAAGTGCATCCAGTTTTTGCCGTAACCCTCTCAACTTTTTGGAACATGCTATGTGGGTGAAATGATGATACCATGCCAACTTTCAACCTTTTTAGAGTTCATTTTAAGTACTTTTCAATTTTAGTGTCATTTAGCTCAAAAAATCAGTAAATGCATGAAAAATACCAAATGAAGTCGAAAAGGGTTGAAAATTGATGATGTGGCTTTGAATAGTGCATTTTAAACACACAAAAAGTCTGGAGTTCAAATAAGTTCAAATAAATGAAATCCCTTTGTAACAGATGAGTTTTCGTCCGAAACCCTGATACTTCGAAAGAGATTGTCCATTTTGTAAAAGAAGTGCATCCAATTTTTGCCTTAACCCTTTCGGGACGAGAATTTCTTTTAGTGGAGGAGAACTTGTAACACCCCTATGTAATAGCCACCATGATCAGCTGTTAATAATGCCAAGTCATATCATATGCAGTGATTAAACATAGTGGTTAACCAAAGTAAATCAACTCCATTTTTAAAATCAACTTAAATTCATAATTGAAATATAAGGTTGATCAAACTCTGCTGGAGAAATGTTATTTAATTAGCAAATAATCCAGTGGTCATGGCAAAATCATAACCAACATTTTTGGAATATGATTGATGAGTCAAACAAGATGAAACAGCACCCAAAACAGCAATATTAATTCATTTAAAATCATTGCAGATTCAAATGAACTCCAAAACTGTCCAAACCACTTTTTGGTGAGAGCTAATATTGCATTGCAATATTTGGGCCAACTCCCACATTTTTCGAAAGTGCACAAGTGCCCTAAACATTTTGAAACAGAAAAGGATAAAAGAAAATGGAGAAGCTAAAACAGAAAATCAAAAGCGGGACACTGTGCACTGGGCCTTAGTGCACAGTGCCCCGAGTCGCGGCCCAGCAGGCCCACCTCGTCTCCCTCCTCCCCGTGTCGTCCCCGCCGTGGCCGCGCGCGCGCGCGCCAGTCGGCCGACGACACCGCGGCGCCACCGACGCTACAGGGAGGAGGAGGAGATAAGGCCGGAGCCACTCAACCCCCCTGGCTTCCCCTGGCATTCCCCATCTCTCTCCCTCGCTCGCTCTGCCTCCTTCCTCCTCAGATCCGAGGCGTCCGAGCGCCGACGACGCCGCACTTCGCCATTTGCCGTGGCCACCGGCGACCCCGCGCTCGCCCACTGTGCCGGCCAGCTCCGTCGTCGTCTTCCTCAACCTCTGGCGCCACTGGAAGGAGCCAGGGAGCCCGGCTACAAGCGAATCGAGCCGCCCCGCATCTCTCTGCTTCCGATGAGCTTCGTCGTCCCCGGCGCCGTCTGCTGCTCCTAAGCCACCAAGGGTTTTCCGTAGCCGCTCGGTGAGCTTCCAGCCTTTCTCTCTATTCTTTGCGCTGCCCGCCGTCGCCTGTAGCTAGCAGCCGACGACGCCGTGAGCCCGACGCCGCGGTTCGCCTCGCCGCCGTGGCCATGGCCCCTGTCGTGCTCGTTTGAGCACGGCATTCTGTTCCTGCTGCTTCCAGGAGTCGAACGCGCCCGCGCACACGCTCTCCCGTACCCCCTAGCTAAGGATTCGTCGAAGCCCGAACTCCGGCGACCGCTCCACCGCTCGCCGCCGTCGCTAGAGGCTGTGTTCGGTCGAACTACCACCGTAGTTAGATGCGCGGGCGAGAGACCGATCGAACGCAAGTGGTTGCGGGCGATTTGACGCAGCGTAGCGGATTTCCGGGCAGCTCCGGCGAACTTCCGCCGCTGGGAAGGTCGCCGGCGCGTCTCCGGTCGCCGCGCTGGCGTGGCACCCACGTGGCACCACCTCGGCCACCGACTGGTGGGCCCAGGGACCCCACTTTGCCCTCGTTGACCAGAGTCAACGCGGCACTGTTCACCCCCTCTCTCTGACATGTGGGCCCCGGCGGCTAATTAACCTAATTAAGCACTTAATTAACTAAAATTAATTAATTTAGCCTAATGTCTCACTGACATGTGGGGCCCACCCCTCTAATCACCCTGTTAACTGGATTAATCCACTGTTAGTCTTAACAGAGGCTGACATGTGGGTCCCACTGGACCCACATGTCATATTTGACTTAGTCAGCCGACTGTTGACTTGCTGACGTCAGCAGCGCGTCATGCTGACGTCATAATTCATTTTCTGATAAATAAAATAATTCCAGAAATTCAAATAATCTTTAAAAATTAATAACTTTTAAACCATAGCTCGGATCGAAAAAGTTAAAACATGAAAGTTGCTCAGAACGACGAGACGAGTCTGATCGTGCCGTCTGTTTCTCCATCGGAACCTCCTACGTAGAAGAACTCGTAACTCCGGACCCGAATCCGACAGATGAATAGTGCACACACGTCGGATATTAAATCCCAGAATAATTCTAAAAATAACTAAAATGACTTAGATGCATATTCAGGCAACCCTGCACTGCATCATAGCATAGCACGCACTGTGTGGCATATGATTGCATATTGTTTACCTGTTTCCTCCCCCTCTTCTCTCTCGATAGACCCCGACGTTGACGTAGCTCCCGAGGCAGACGCCGCACAGGAGTACGACTACGTCCCCGACGATACTACTGAAGACCTTGCCCTTGCCCCCGAGCAAACAGGCAAGCACCCCCATTTTGAGCATGCCTATATCGCCTACTCTTTTCTCTCTTATGCTTGCATTAGAACTGCTACTGCTACTGTTTTCCTATATCTGCTGCATAGCCTGATTATCGTACCCTGCTTTGTTACCTTACTGGTTATCCTAGACTGATTATTATAGGCTGGGTAGAGACACGACAGAGACCTCCACTTGATCCCGACTGCCCTGCTGGATATCAGAAGACCCGATCATCGGGATTGAGGACCAGACCCTGGCACCGCACATCACTACCCCTTAGTTGCCGACACTGCTGGGTTACCGTCGAGTGCCGAGGGTGATACCTCGTTAGCACTTCTGATGTTAACCTTGTAGGTTAGTTACTCGGTCGTGGTAAGCGAGGGTGATTCCTCCTACACCACCCCCGATAACGACATCGTCGCGCAACCTCTCAAGTGTGGACCTCGAGGGTGATTCCTCCTTCGTTCACCTTGATGATAACATCGAGCGGGAATTCCATCGAGGGTGATTCCTCATGGTTCCCTTCGGTGTCCGACACACAGTTACCTTGGATATTATGACTTGACTATGAACCACGATACTAAAGACGGGTCGGCCCTGAGGGGTACCCGCGCGAGCTCAACGCGAAGTGATGTGGAGTCGGGTTGACCTGGATGGTGCCCGCGAGATAACTACGAGGCGTGGCCGGGCATTCTTAGCCCTTGCCGCAAGTCCTCGAGACGGGGCGATGGGGTCACATCGATCGTGAGTCTCTGCTCGTTTCCGCGCGCTCCTAATCCACTACGGTTTGGATATTTGATCCGAGGGGCCTCTGGCCCGATAGCACTAACCATCACGTGGGCATAGTATGGGCGTTCTGCGTCGTACACATCAGCCGAAGCTTGTTTGACGTCAGTAAGGAGCGGCGCACGCCGAGTTGGACTGGTAACGCAACCGCGCTTGTATAAGGGGTTGCTAGGTCTGCTCTCGGTGGCCCCGTAACGTGCAGGAGTTCCCGGGGCGATGGCCCAAGACCCCTGGGGGCATAGGTTTAGTCCGGCGTGCTGACCTGTCTTATAAGCCTAGGTCGGGTTGCGGCGTGTTGCTTAGCCGAGGCCGGGCATGACCCAGAAAAGTGTGTCCGGCCAGAGTTAAGTGAGCGTGGTGGGTAAGTTGGTGCACCCCTGCAGGGAAGAAACTTCTATCGATAGCCTGTCCTACGGTTACGGACACTCGGAGTTGTATCCCGATCGGTACAACTAGAACATGTGATGAGAATTGGATAGTACGGCTCTGGGATTGCTTTCTCGCAGGGAGTCGAGAAAGGATCTCAGGTCGAGGTTGATGATATTACTACTACTACTTTACATTATGTTCATCTGCTCTCTCCTGATGCTGCAAGACTGTCGAAGATTGTTGAAGAGGCTAGTCTTCGATAGGACTAGGCTTTCCCCCTCTACTCTGGCATTTCTGCAGCCCAGTCCACATATACAGCCATTCCTTTGACAATGATGCATATGTAGTGTAGATCCTTGCTTGCTAAGTACTTCGGATGAGTACTCACGTTTGCTTTATTTTCTTTTTCCCCCATTTTTCCATTTGATGCCACCAGACGACGGAGCCCCTGAGCCAGAAGCCCCAGCCGACGACCAGTACTACTATCCGCCTGGCGAGTACTACTACTACGAGGAGCCGTTCGACGACCAGGAGTAGGATCGGAGGGTCCAGGGCAGGAGGCCTACGCCTTTCGATCGTAGTTTTTATTTTTACCCCGCCTCTGTGAAGGCTTATCTCTCTCTCTGTAATATATCTGTACCCAGATATCTAATGCTTCCGCTGACGCTTGTATGCCATCGAGCTTGTATTCGAGCCCTCGAGGCCCTGGCTTGTAATATTAAGCTTGTATGACTTTATTTTATGTTTTAGAGTTGTGTTGTGATATCTTCAAGTGAGTCCTTAGGCTTGATCATGCGCATTTGCGTGTATGATTAGTGCACGATTAAGCCGGGGTCGTCACAGGTTGGTATCAGAGCCGACTGCCTCTAGGAATCCCCCTTCCCAATTCCTTGGCCGAAGTTGAGTCTAGTGGTCAAAAATTGTTTTACTAACTTGACTGTGTGGCTTACGGGCCCACGTCGCCAACTGGGTGGTATTAGGATCTTTTATTCCTCGTCTTTACTCTGGGATTCTAATCTCTCATCTATTCGGGTTTAAAAAAAAAATTTACTAACACTGACATTTAGGTTCTCGTTAATTCTATCCACCCGGAGAGCTGGATTCAGTGCGATTTCCCTGTCTTTGATCTGATTAGTCTGATAATCATTTTCCTTTCCATTGTTTTGTTTAACCTTTCTCTTCGAGTTGTATTATACTCCGAGTTGTCATTCGATGAGACCGGATTCTGCATCAGAGTGCACACGGAGAGTAGGATCCAGCGAGTTGATGGATCTTCGGTGTTTTCTAAACTCGACTTGAGGTTGGGTTATCACCAGATCCGTGTTCGCGAAGAGGATATTCCGAAGACTGCATTCGTTACTCGTTATGGCTCTTACGAGTACACAGTCATGTCGTTTGGTTTAACAAACGCTCCAGCTACATTCTCCCACCTAATGAATTACATATTCATGGATTACCTCGACAAATTCGTCGTGGTATATCTGGATGATATTCTGGTTTATTCGAAGAACAAAGAAGAACATGCTGAGCACCTTCGACTAGTTCTGGAGAGACTTCGAGAGCACCAATTATATGCCAAGTTCTCTAAATGCGAATTCTGGCTTCCTGAAGTGACCTACCTTGGACATGTGATTTCCAAGGACGGTATTGCCGTTAACCCGGAGCGAGTTCAGGCTATTCTTGACTGGACCCCTCCGAAGAATGTCAAGCAAGTCAGAAGTTTCCTCGGGCTTGCAAGTTATTGCCGCCGATTCATCGAAAATTTCTCCAAGATTGCCAAGCCCCTGACTAATCTGCTTCACAAAGGCGTTAAGTTTGAGTGGACAGACAAGTGTCAGGAAAGTTTCCAAACCCTCAAGGACAAGCTCACTTCTGCTCCAGTGCTTGCTCCTCCTGATTCTCGCAAGGACTTTGTCATATATTGCGACGCCTCTCGTCAGGGATTAGGCTGCGTCCTAATGCAAGAGCGGAGAGTAATTGCATATGCTTCATGTCAATTGCGTCCAGATGAAGAGAATTATCCAGTGCATGATCTTGAACTTGCAGCAGTGATGTATGCATTGAAGTTATGGCGACACTACCTTCTGGGTAATCGGTGTGAAATTTATACCGATCACCAAAGTCTGAAATACTTATTCACTCAACCGGATCTTAATCTCCGACAACAACGATGGTTAGAAGCTATTGCGGATTATGACTGCGGTATTTCTTATACCCCGGGCAAAGCTAATGTAATGGCCGATGCCCTGAGTCGCAAGTCATATTGCAACAACCTCATGGTTAGGCAAGCTCAACCTCGTCTTCACGCAGAACTAACTCAGCTGAATCTGCGAATTCTTCCCCAGGGTTCTCTTAATAACCTTGTGGTACAGCCAGACCTTCTGAAGGCTGTTAAAGAAGCGCAAGCCAAAGATGCTGAAATTGACTTGATGAAGAAGGAGCTTCACCTTGCTAAGTATCGGGATTTCTCAGTTGCTGAAGATGAAACGTTATATTTCAGAGACCGCATCGTAGTACCTCGCTTCGAATTAATGACTGACAAAGTCATGAAGGAGGCCCATGATACACCGCTATCTATCCATCCGGGTAGTACCAAAATGTATCGAGATCTTCGTCAAAGGTACTGGTGGTCTAGGATGAAGCAGGATATTGCTCGTTATGTTGCCGAGTGTGACGTTTGTCGTCGCGTGAAGGCAGAACATCAGAAACCTGCTGGAATTCTGCAACCGCTCCCTATTCCTCTATGGAAGTGGGATAAAGTGCAAATGGACTTCATCACTGGTCTTCCCAAGTCTCAGAAGGGTCACGATGCCATTCTTGTCGTCGTCGACCAACTCTCCAAGGTTGCTCATTTCGTACCTGTTAAGGAGACTATCACCGCTAGCCAGCTAGCAGAACTGTACATTGCCAGAATTGTTTCTCTCCATGGTATTCCGAAGGAGATTAGTTCAGACCGTGGTGTTCTTTTCACTTCCAAGTTCTGGGAAAGTTTCCAAGAAGCCATGGGAACTCATATTACCTGGAGTTCCGCATATCATCCTCAGTCCCAAGGCCAAGTTGAGCGCGTTAATCAAGTGCTTGAAGACATGCTACGAGCCTGTGTTATATCCTTCGGTAAGAAATGGGAGGAATCTCTCCCATATGCCGAGTTCTCTTATAACAACAGTTATCAAGCCAGCTTAAAAATGGCCCCATTTGAGGTTCTTTATGGACGTAAATGTCGAACCCCTCTGAATTGGTCAGAAACTGGGGAACGACCTCTTGTTGGACCGGACATTATTCAGCATGCCGAAGAACAAGTCCGAATTGTCCGGGAGAATCTCAAGGCAGCTCAAGACCGTCAGAAGAGTAATTATGATCGCAAGCGATGGGGTGTGATCTATCAACCTGGTGATCAAGCCTATCTTCGTGTCACTCCAATGAAGGGCACCCGTCGTTTCGGAATCAAGGGCAAGCTAGCTCCTCGCTATATTGGTCCTTTCCGTATCGTGGCTAGACGGGGACAGGTGGCATATAAATTGGAGTTGCCGCCACAGTTCTCTCATATTAATGATGTCTTCCACGTGTCGCAACTCCGTAAGTGCTTCAAGGAATCCCCGCACCGTGCAGTGGATCATGAGATGCTCGAGCTACAAGATGATCTTTCCTATAAGGAGCATCCGATCCGCATCCTCGACGAAGCTGAGCGTCGTACTCGTCAGAAGACGACCAAGTTCCTAAAAGTGCAATGGTCGAATCATACTGAAGATGAAGCCACTTGGGAACGCGAGGATCATCTTCGGGAAAAATATCCCGGACTCTTTCCTTCTACCTCCTAAATTCTCGGGACGAGAATTTCTTTTAGTGGAGGAGAACTTGTAACACCCCTATGTAATAGCCACCATGATCAGCTGTTAATAATGCCAAGTCATATCATATGCAGTGATTAAACATAGTGGTTAACCAAAGTAAATCAACTCCATTTTTAAAATCAACTTAAATTCATAAGTGAAATATAAGGTTGATCAAACTCTGCTGGAGAAATGTTATTTAATTAGCAAATAATCCAGTGGTCATGGCAAAATCATAACCAACATTTTTGGAATATGATTGATGAGTCAAACAAGATGAAACAGCACCCGAAACAGCAATATTAATTCATTTAAAATCATTGCAGATTCAAATGAACTCCAAAACTGTCCAAACCACTTTTTGGTGAGAGCTAATATTGCATTGCAATATTTGGGCCAACTCCCACATTTTTCGAAAGTGCACAAGTGCCCTAAACATTTTGAAACAGAAAAGAATAAAAGAAAATGGAGAAGCTAAAACAGAAAATCAAAAGCGGGACACTGTGCACTGGGCCTTAGTGCATAGTGCCCCGAGTCGCGGCCCAGCAGGCCCACCTCGTCTCCCTCCTCCCCGTGTCGTCCCCGCCGTGGCCGCGCGCGCGCGCGCCAGTCGGCCGACGACACCGCGGCGCCACCGACGCTACAGGGAGGAGGAGGAGATAAGGCCGGAGCCACTCAACCCCCCTGGCTTCCCCTGGCATTCCCCATCTCTCTCCCTCGCTCGCTCTGCCTCCTTCCTCCTCAGATCCGAGGCGTCCGAGCGCCGACGACGCCGCACTTCGCCATTTGCCGTGGCCACCGGCGACCCCGTGCTCGCCCACTGTGCCGGCCAGCTCCGTCGTCGTCTTCCTCAACCTCTGGCGCCACTGGAAGGAGCCAGGGAGCCCGGCTACAAGCGAATCGAGCCGCCCCGCATCTCTCTGCTTCCGGTGAGCTTCGTCGTCCCCGGCGCCGTCTGCTGCTCCTAAGCCACCAAGGGTTTTCCGTAGCCGCTCGGTGAGCTTCCAGCCTTTCTCTCCTATTCTTTGCGCTGCCCGCCGTCGCCTGTAGCTAGCAGCCGACGACGCCGTGAGCCCGACGCCGCGGTTCGCCTCGCCGCCGTGGCCATGGCCCCTGTCGTGCTCGTTTGAGCACGGCATTCTGTTCCTGCTGCTTCCAGGAGTCGAACGCGCCCGCGCACACGCTCTCCCGTACCCCCTAGCTAAGGATTCGTCGAAGCCCGAACTCCGGCGACCGCTCCACCGCTCGCCGCCGTCGCTAGAGGCTGTGTTCGGTCGAACTACCACCGTAGTTAGATGCGCGGGCGAGAGACCGATCGAACGCAAGTGGTTGCGGGCGATTTGACGCAGCGTAGCGGATTTCCGGGCAGCTCCGGCGAACTTCCGCCGCTGGGAAGGTCGCCGGCGCGTCTCCGGTCGCCGCGCTGGCGTGGCACCCACATGGCACCACCTGGGCCACCGACTGGTGGGCCCAGGGACCCCACTTTGCCCTCGTTGACCAGAGTCAACGCGGCACTGTTCACCCCCTCTCTCTGACATGTGGGCCCCGGCGGCTAATTAACCTAATTAAGCACTTAATTAACTAAAATTAATTAATTTAGCCTAATGTCTCACTGACATGTGGGGCCCACCCCTCTAATCACCCTGTTAACTGGATTAATCCACTGTTAGTCTTAACAGAGGCTGACATGTGGGTCCCACTGGACCCACATGTCATATTTGACTTAGTCAGCCGACTGTTGACTTGCTGACGTCAGCAGCGCGTCATGCTGACGTCATAATTCATTTTCTGATAAATAAAATAATTCCAGAAATTCAAATAATCTTTAAAAATTAATAACTTTTAAACCGTAGCTCGGATCGAAAAAGTTAAAACATGAAAGTTGCTCAGAACGACGAGATGAGTCTGATCGTGCTGTCTGTTTCTCCATCGGAACCTCCTACGTAGAAGAACTCGTAACTCCGGACCCGAATCCGACAGATGAATAGTGCACACACGTCGGATATTAAATCCCAGAATAATTCTAAAAATAACTAAAATGACATAGATGCATATTCAGGCAACCCTGCACTGCATCATAGCATAGCACGCACTGTGTGGCATATGATTGCATATTGTTTACCTGTTTCCTCCCCCTCTTCTCTCTCGATAGACCCCGACGTTGACGTAGCTCCCGAGGCAGACGCCGCACAGGAGTACGACTACGTCCCCGACGATACTACTGAAGACCTTGCCCTTGCCCCCGAGCAAACAGGCAAGCACCCCCATTTTGAGCATGCCTATATCGCCTACTCTTTTCTCTCTTATGCTTGCATTAGAACTGCTACTGCTACTGTTTTCCTATATCTGCTGCATAGCCTGATTATCGTACCCTGCTTTGTTACCTTACTGGTTATCCTAGACTGATTATTATAGGCTGGGTAGAGACACGACAGAGACCTCCACTTGATCCCGACTGCCCTGCTGGATATCAGAAGACCCAATCATCGGGATTGAGGACCAGACCCTGGCACCGCACATCACTACCCCTTAGTTGCCGACACTGCTGGGTTACCGTCGAGTGCCGAGGGTGATACCTCGTTAGCACTTCTGATGTTAACCTTGTAGGTTAGTTACTCGGTCGTGGTAAGCGAGGGTGATTCCTCCTACACCACCCCCGATAACGACATCGTCGCGCAACCTCTCAAGTGTGGACCTCGAGGGTGATTCCTCCTTCGTTTACCTAGATGATAACATCGAGCGGGAATTCCATCGAGGGTGATTCCTCATGGTTCCCTTCGGTGTCCGACACACAGTTACCTTGGATATTATGACTTGACTATGAACCACGATACTAAAGACGGGTCGGCCCTGAGGGGTACCCGCGCGAGCTCAACGCGAAGTGATGTGGAGTCGGGTTGACCTGGATGGTGCCCGCGAGATAACTACAAGGCGTGGCCGGGCATTCTTAGCCCTTGCCGCAAGTCCTCGAGACGGGGCGACGGGGTCACATCGATCGTGAGTCTCTGCTCGTTTCCGCGCGCTCCTAATCCACTATGGTTTGGATATTTGATCCGAGGGGCCTCTGGCCCGATAGCACTAACCATCACGTGGGCATAGTATGGGCGTTCTGCGTCGTACACATCAGCCGAAGCTTGTTTGACGTCAGTAAGGAGCGGCGCACACCGAGTTGGACTGGTAACGCAACCGCGCTTGTATAAGGGGTTGCTAGGTCTGCTCTCGGTGGCCCCGTAACGTGCAGGAGTTCCCGGGGCGATGGCCCAAGACCCCTGGGGGCATAGGTTTAGTCCGGCGTGCTGACCTGTCTTATAAGCCTAGGTCGGGTTGCGGCGTGTTGCTTAGCCGAGGCCGGGCATGACCCAGAAAAGTGTGTCCGGCCAGAGTTAAGTGAGCGTGGTGGGTAAGTTGGTGCACCCCTGCAGGGAAGAAACTTCTATCGATAGCCTGTCCTACGGTTACGGACACTCGGAGTTGTATCCCGATCGGTGCAACTAGAACATGTGATGAGAATTGGATAGTACGGCTCTGGGATTGCTTTCTCGCAGGGAGTCGAGAAAGGATCTCAGGTCGAGGTTGATGATATTACTACTACTACTTTACATTATGTTCATCTGCTCTCTCCTGATGCTGCAAGACTGTCGAAGATTGTTGAAGAGGCTAGTCTTCGATAGGACTAGGCTTTCCCCCTCTACTCTGGCATTTCTGCAGCCCAGTCCACATATACAGCCATTCCTTTGACAATGATGCATATGTAGTGTAGATCCTTGCTTGCTAAGTACTTCGGATGAGTACTCACGTTTGCTTTATTTTCTTTTTCCCCCATTTTTCCATTTGATGCCACCAGACGACGGAGCCCCTGAGCCAGAAGCCCCAGCCGACGACCAGTACTACTATCCGCCTGGCGAGTACTACTACTACGAGGAGCCGTTCGACGACCAGGAGTAGGATCGGAGGGTCCAGGGCAGGAGGCCTACGCCTTTCGATCGTAGTTTTTATTTTTACCCCGCCTCTGTGAAGGCTTATCTCTCTCTCTGTAATATATCTGTACCCAGATATCTAATGCTTCCGCTGACGCTTGTATGCCATCGAGCTTGTATTCGAGCCCTCGAGGCCCTGGCTTGTAATATTAAGCTTGTATGACTTTATTTTATGTTTTAGAGTTGTGTTGTGATATCTTCAAGTGAGTCCTTAGGCTTGATCGTGCGCATTTGCGTGTACGATTAGTGCACGATTAAGCCGGGGTCGTCACACATGCCAACTTTCAACATTTTCAGAGTTCATTTCAAGTGCTTTTCAATTTAAGGGTCATTTAGCGCAAAAAATAAGTAAATGCATGAAAAATACCAAATGTAGTCAGAAAGGGTTGAAAATTGATGATGTGGCTTTCAATGGTGCATTTTGAACATACAAAAAGTCTGGAGTTCAAATAAATGAAATCCCTTTGTAACAGATGAGTTTTCGTCCGAAACCCTGATACTTCGAAAGAGATTGTCCATTTTGTACGCGAAGTGCATCCATTTTTTGCCGTAACCCTCTCAACTTTTTAGAACATGCTATGTGGGTGAAATTATGATACCATGCCAACTTTCAACCTTTTCAGAGTTTATTTGAAGTGCTTTTCAATTTCAGGGTCATTTAGCTCAAAAAAATCAGTAAATGCATGAAAAATACCAAATGAAGTCAGAAAGGGTTGAAAATTGATGATGTGGCTTTAAATGGTGCATTTTAAACACACAAAAAGTCTGGAATTCAAATAAGTTCAAATAAATGAAATCCCGTTGTAACAGATGAGTTTTCGTCCGAAACCCTCATACTTTCGAAAGAGATTGTCCCTTTTGTCACGAAGTGCATCCAGTTTTTTTGCCAATAACCCTCTCAACTTATTGGAACATGGCTATGTGGGGTGAAATGATGATACCCCTGCCAACCTTTCAACCTTTTCCGAGTTCATTTTACAAGTACTTTTCAATTTTAGGGTCATTTCGCTCAAACAAATCAGTAAATGCTGAAAAATACCAAATGAAGTCGAAAGGGTTGTTTGAAAATTGATGATGTGGCTCTGAATAGTGCATTTTGGAACACACAAAAGTCTGCGAGTTCAAATCAGTTCAAATAAATGAAATCCCTTTGGTAACAGATGAGTCTTCGTCCGATTACCCTGATACTTCGAAAGAGATTGTCCATTTTGTACACGAGTGCATCCAGTTTTTGTCGTAACCCTCCTCCAACTTTTTAGAACAGCTATGTGGTGAAATGTGATACCATGCTAACTTTCCACCTTTCAAAGTTCATTTTAGTGCCTTTTCAATTTCACCGGGTTCATTTACTAAAAAAATCATAAAAATGCATGAAAAATAACCGAATAAAGTCCGAAAGGGTTGAAACTTTGATGATGTGCTTTGATAGTGCATTTTGACACCCAACAGTCTGGAGTTCAAATAAGTTCAAATAACTGAAATCCCTATGTAACAGATGAGTTTTCGTCCGAAACCCTGATTACTTCGAAGAGATGTTCATTTTGTTACACGGCGCGTCCATTTTTGCCTAACCCGCTCACATTTTTAGAACATGCTATGTGGTTGAAAATTGATGACGGTTGCTTTGAATGGTGCATTTGAACCCAAACCATTCCCTGGAGTTCCAATAAGTTTCAAATAAATAAATCCCTTTGTAACAGACGAGTTGTTCGGCCGAAACCCTGAACATCCAAAAGATTGTCCATTTTGCTACACAAGTGCATCCAGTTTTTGCTGTAATCCCTCAACTTTTTAGAACATGCTATGTGGATGAACTGATGATACCATGCACACTTCTCAATTTTCAGAGTTCGTTTGCAAGGCTTTTCACTTTCGGGTCATTTAGACTCAAAAAATCAGTCAAATGCATAAAAAATCCCAACCAAATGTAGTCAGAAAGGGTTGAAAATTGATTGATGGGCTTGCAATGGTGCATTTGACACAACAAAGTCTAGAGTTCAAATAAGTTCAATAAAATGAAATCCCTTTGTAACAGGATGAGTTTTTCGTCTGAAACCTGTACTCAGAAAGAGATTTGATCATTTGTACTGAAGTGCATCCAGTTTTGCAGCTAACCTCTCAACTTTTGAACTTGCTATGTGGGTGAAAATGAATGATACATGCCAACTTTCAAATTTTCAGGTCATTGAAGTCTTTTCAATTTCAGGGTCATTTAGCTCAAAAAAATCAGTGAAATGCATGAAAAATCAAAGTGAAAAAAAAATGTCACGTAAAGGGTTTGAAAAATTGATGATGTGGTTTTGAACGGTGCATTTGAAACACACAAAAAGTCTAGAGTTCAATAAGTTCAATAATAAAGAAATCCATCTTTGTACAGACTTGATTTCGTCCCTTAGTCCCGAACACCTGCATACTTCGAAAGAGATTGGTCATTTTGTACAAAGTGCATATCCAATTTTTGCCTTACACCCTACAACTTTTTTAGAACAGGCTATGTGGTGGTGAATGTGATACCTGAGGGGCACTTTCACATGTTCTGAGTTCATCTTGAAGTGCTTTTGATTACAGGGTCACTTAGCCGTAAAAAAATTAGTAATATGCATGAAAAATACAAAGTATCACGAAGGGTCTGAAACCATAGATGCTGGCTTTCATGATGTGCATTTACACACACAAAAGTCTGGAGTTCAAATAGTAATATGAATCTTGTAAACAGCTGAGTTTTCGTTCCGAACACCTGAATACTTGAAGAGATTGTTCATTTGTACACGCAGGCCTCCAGTTGTTTGCCTGTAACCCTCTCAATATTTTAGAACATGCTTCTTGTTGGTGAAATGATGATACCATGCAATTTTCAACCTTTTCATCAGAGTTTTTGAAGTGCTTTAAATTTCAGGGTCATTTAGCTTCAAAAAAAATCAGTAAATGCATGGAAAAATACCAAATGAGGTCAGAAGGTTGAAAATTGATCGTGACTGTGGCTTTTGATGGTGCTATTTGAACACGCAAAAAGCGAGTTCAAATAAGTTCAATAAAATGAGAATCCCGGTAACACGATGAGTTTTGTCCGAACCTCAAGACTTCGAAAAGAGATTTTCCATTGTTGTACACGAAGTGCTTCCAGTTGTTTGCCGTAAAACTCTCAACTTTTTGGAACAGCTATTGTGGGTGAAACTAATGATACATGCAACCTTTCACATTTTCTAGAGTTCATTTTAGTACTTTTCATTAGAGTGTCATTTGAGTCTCAAAAAATCAGTAAATAACATGCATGAAAAAATTTAACCAATGAAGTCGAAAGGGTTGAAATTGATGATGTGGCTTGATAGTTGGCTTTTCAACACACAAAAAGCTGGAGTTCAAATAAGTTCAAATAAATGAAATATCCTTTGTAACGATGAGTTCGTCCGAACCACTGATACTTCGACAGAGATTGTATTTGTACACAGAGGCATCCAAGTTTTTGCCGTTAACCCTCTAACTTTTAGAACATGTTATGTGGTGATATGCATGTACCCCCTGCAACTTTCAACCATTTCCAGAGTTCATTTGAAGTGCTTTGCAATTCCGGGTCATTTAGCTCAAAAACATCAGTAAAATGCATGAAAAATACCAAATGAATTCCGAAAGGGGTTAAAATTGATGATTGGCTTGAAAGGTGCACTTTTGAAACACACAAAAAGTCTGAGTTCACATAAGTTCAAATAATGAAATCCCTTTGTACCGATGAGTTTTCGTCCGAAACCTTGATATTCGAAAGAGATTGTTCCATTTTGTTTCAAGAAGTGCATCCATTTTTGTCCAGTAGACCGGTCCACTTTTTAGAATCTGCTATGTGGTGTGGAATGATGATACACCAATGCCAACTTTAACCTTCTAGAGTTCCATTTGAAGTCTTTACATTAGGTCATTTAGCTCAAAAAATCACGTAAATGCATAAAAATACCAATGAAGTCGTAAAGGGTTGAAATTGATGATGTGGCTTTTAATAGCGCATTCTGATCACACACAAAGTCTGAGTTCAAAAACGTTCAAATAAATGAAATCCCTTTGTAACAATGAGTTTTCGTACGAAACCCTGATCACTCTGAAAGATTGTCCATTTTGTAAAGAGTGCATCCATTTTTCCCTAACCCTCTCAACTTTTTTAGCAACAGGCTATGTGGGGAATGATGATTACGCCTGCCACACTTTCTCAAACCATTTTCAGAGTTCATTATTAGTCTTTTTCAATTTAGGGTAATTTAGCTCTTAAAAAATCAGTAAATGTTCCTGAAAAATACCAATGAAGTCAGAAAGGGTTTATGAAAATTGATTGATGTGCTTGAATGAGTTGCCATTTGAACACACCAAAATCTGGAGTTTTTCAAATCAGTTTCAAAATAACTGAAATCCCTTTGGTAAACGAGAGTTTTCGTCCAAACCTAGTTACTTTTCGAACAAGAAGAATTGTCCATTTTGTAGCATGAAGTCAATCCCATTTGCCTAACCCTCTCAACTTTAGACAGCTCTGTGGGTGAAATGATATACCCTGTGCAACTTTCACATTTTCAGAGTTCAGTTTAAGTGCTTTTTCAATTTCACGGGTCATTTAAGCTCAAAAAATCAGTAAATGCATGAAAAAAATACCAAATGTAAGTCGAAAGGGTTGAAATTGCTGATTGTGGCTTTAATAGTGCATTTGAACACACAAAAGTCTGGAGTTTCAATAGTTCAAATAAGAAACCCCTTTGGTAACGATGAGTTTTCGTGAAACTCTTGATACTTGCGAAAGAGATTGTCCATTTTGTTGACACGAAGCTGCATCACAGTTTTTTTGTCATTGAACCCTTCAACTTTTTAGAACATGCGTATGTGGTGAATGATGATACACATGCAGATCTTCAACACTTTGTTCAGAGTTCGATTTGAAGCTTTTCAATTTCAGGGTCATTTGCTATAAAAAAATCATTAAAAGTCTATGCCTAATACAAATTATCAGAAAGGGTTGAAAATTGATGATGTGGCTTAAATGCGTGCTTTTGAACACACACAAAAAAAGTCTGGTGAGTCAATATAAGTTCAAATCAAATGAAATCCCTTGTAACTAGACTGAGTTTTTCGTGCCGCAACCCTATACTTCGAAATGAGATTGTCATTTTGTACACGAGCGCAGTCCAGTTTTTGCCTTAAACCCTCTCAACTTTTTAGGAACCTGAGTGGTATGAGTGTGAAATGTGATACATGCCAACTTTCAGCCTACAGATTTGTTGAAGGGCTTTTCATTTCGAGGTCATTAGTCAAAAAAATCAGTAAATGCATGAAAAATCCCAATGTAGTCGAAGGGTTGAAACATTGAGATGAGGGTCTGGAATGGTGCATTTTTGACACACTTCAAAAAGTATGGCAGTTTCAAATAAGTTCAAATAAATTGAAATCCCTTTGTAACAGTGAGTTTCGGCCGAAAAACCCTGAAACATCGAAAGAGATTGTACCATTTTGTAAACACGAAGTGCTCCAGTTTTTTGTCCGTAACCCTCTCAACCCTTTTTTTAGAAATGTTCGTGGTGAATGCTGATTATCATGGCACCTTTCAACAACTTTTTAGAGTTATTTTAACTGACTTTTCTAATTTAGGTTCATTTAGCTCAAAAAATCGTAATGCCATGACAAATACCAAGATGTAGTCGAAAGGTTGAACAATTGATGATGTGTGCGTTGAAAAATGTGCATTTGCAACACAAAAACGTCTGAGAGTCAAATCGTTCAAATAAATGAAATCCTTTGTACAAGCGAGTTGTTTCGTCGACACCTGATCTTCGCAGAGATTGTCCATTTGTAAAAAGTGCATCCAATTTTCTGCCTTAACCCTCTCAACTTTTTGAAACATGCTATGTGGGTGAAATGATGATACCACTGCCATTTCAACTTTTACGAGTTCAATTTAAGCTTTTCATTTACGAGGTCATTTAGCTCCAAACAAATCAGTATGCAATAAAATACCAATGACAGTCCGAACGGTTGAAATATTGATGTGTGGTCTTTAAGTGCATTTTGAACTACACAAAAGTCGAAGTTCAAATAACATATGAAATTCCCTTTGTTAACAGAGGTTTTGTCGAAACCCTGAATATTTCGAAAGAGATTTGTCCATTTGTACACGAGTGCATCCCCCCTCCGTTTTTGCATACCCCGGTCAACTTTTAGACAAACATGCATGGGTGTGAAATGATGAAAAAATACCATGCAACTTTTAACCTTTAGAGTTCATTTCAAGTGCTTTCATTTCAGGTGTATTTAAGCTCCACAAAATCAGTAAATGCATGAAAAATACCAAATAAGTCAGGGAAAGAGGTTTGAAAATGATGAATGTGGCTTTTGAATGCGTGCATTTTAAACACCTCAACATTCGGAGTTCAAATAAGTTCAAATACAATGAAATCCCTGTACGACGAGTTTTGTCCGAAACCCTATACTTCAAAGAGATTGTCCATTTTTGTTACCGAATAAAGGCATCCAGTTTGTTGTCCGTTACCTAACCCTGTTAAACTTATTGAGAACACGCTATGTGGGTGAAATGTATGATACCCTGCCAACTTACAACACTTTCAGAGTCCATTTGAGGACTTTTCATTTCAGGGTCATTTACGCTCAAAAAAATAGTAAATGCATGAAAAATACCAAAGTGAAGTCGAAAGTTGATTGAAAAATTGATTAGGTGGGCTTTAGAATAGTGCATTTTGAACAACACCAAGGTCTGAGTTCAACATAAGTTCAAATAAAGAAATCCCTTGAAAACAGATGAGTGTTTCGGTCCGAAACCCTATGTACTTCGCAGGCGATGTCTCTTTTGTAAGAGCCACTAATCCTTTTTGCCTTAACCCTCTCAACTTTTTAGAACAGGCTATTGTGGGTGAACTGATGATAACCCTTGCAACTTCAACCATTTCGAGTTCGATTTAAGTGCTTTCATTTAGGTTCATTTAGCTCAAAAAAAGTATAAATGCATGAAAATACCAAATGTAGTCACGAAAGGGTTGAAAATTGATGATGTGGCTTTGAATGAGTGCATTTTGAGAACACACAAAATCTGGATTCAAATAAGTTCAAATGAATGAATCCCTTGTGTAACAGATGAGTTTTCGTCCGAAACCCTGATACTTCGAAAGAGCTTGTCCTTTTGTACACGAAGTGCATCCATGTTTTGTATGACCGCCCTCAACTTTTTAGAAACAGTGCTATGTTGGTGCAAATTATGATACCATGCAACTTTCAACCTTTCAGAGTTTTCATAAGTCTTTCATTTCAGGGTCATTTAGCCAATAAAAATCAAGTAAATGCATGAAAAATACCAAATGAATCAGAAAGGGTTGACATTGATGATTGTGGCTTTCAATGGTGCATTTTGAACAACAAAAGTCTGGAGTTCAAATAATTCAAATAAATGAAATCCTGTGTAAAGATGAGTTTTCGTCCGAAACCCTGATACTTCGAAAGAGATTCCATTTTGTACACGAAGTGCATCCAGTTTTGCCTACCCTCTCAACTTTTTGAACATGCTATGTGGGTGAAATGATGACACATGCCAACTTCACCTTTCAGAGTTTTTTGAAGTGCTTTTCAATTTCAGGGTCATTTAGCTCAAAAAAATCAGTAAATGCATGAAAAATACCAAATGATAGTCGAAAGGGTTGAAAATTGTATGACGTGGCTTTGAATGGTGTCTTTTGAACACACAAAAAAGTCTGGAGTTCTGCATAATTGCAAATAAATGAAATCCCGTTATGTAATCCGATCGAGTTTTTCGGCCGAAACCAACACCTGATACATCAAGAATTGTCATTTTGTAACACGAGTGCATCCAGTTTTGCCTAACCCTCTCAACTTTTAGAAATGCTATGTGGGTGAAATGATGTGTACCATGCCAACTTCAACATTTTCAGAGTTCATTGAAGTGCTTTTTCAATTATCCCTTCCGGGTTCATTTAGCTCAAAAAAATCAGTCAAATGCCATGAAAATCCAATGTAGTCAGAAAGGGTTGAAAATATGGACTGGCTTTCAATGGTGCATTTGAACACAAAAAAGTCTGGAGTTCAAATAGTTCAAATAAATGAAATCCCTTTGAAACAGATGAGTTTGCGTCCGAACCCTATACTTCGAAGAGATTGTCCATTTGTACAGCGAAGTGCATCCATTTTTGCCGTACCCTCTCACTTTTAGAACATGCTATGTGTGTGAATAATCATGATACCATGCAACTTTCAACCTTTTCAGGTTATTTGAAGGTGCTTTTCAATTCAGGTCATTTAGCTCCAAAAAATCAGTAAATGCATGAAAATACCAAATGAAGTCAGAAAGGGTTGAAAATTGATGGATGTGGCTTTTAAATGGTGCATTTTGAAACACCCAAAATTAGGATTCAAATAAGTTCAAATAAATGAAATCCCGTTGTACAGATGAGTTTTCGTCCGAAACCCTGCATACTTCGAAAGAGATGTCCTTGTTACACAGAAGTGCATCCAGTTTTTGCCTAAACCCTCTCAACTTTTGAACATGCTATGTGTGTGAAAATGATGATACCATGCCAACTTTCAACCTTTTCAGAGTTCATTTAAGTACTTTTCAATTTTAGGGTCATTCGGCTCAAAAAATCAGTAAATGCATGAAAAATACCAAATGAAGTCGAAAAGGGTTTGAAAATTGATGATGTGGCTTTGAATAGTGCATTTTGAACACACAAAAGTCTGGAGTTCAAATAAGTTCAATAATGAAATCCCTTTGTACAGATTGAGTCTTCGTCCGAACCGCTATACTTCGAAGAGATTGTCCATTTTGTCAACAAGTGCATCCAGTTTTTGTTAACCCTTCAACTTTTTAGAACATCTATGTGGGTGATGAAAGGATGATACCATGCTAACTTTCATACCTTTTTCAAAGTCATTTGTAAGTCTTTAATTTCAGGGTCATTTAGCCATAAAAAAATAAGTAAATGCATGAAAATTACCAAAACATGTGTCAAAGGGTTGAAATGATTGACGTGGCTTCAATGTAATATGATTTTGAACACCACACAAAAAGTCTGGTAAATAAGTTCAACATAAATGAAATCCGCTTTGAAACAGATGAGTTTCGTCCCAAAACCCTGATACTCTCGAAAGAGATTGTGTCATTTTGTACACGAAGCGCTTCCATTGATTTTTGCCTAACCCTCTCAACCTTTTAGAACATGCTATGTGGGTAGTGAACAATACCATGAACTTCACCCGATTATTTGAATTTATTCAGTTTTAGTCAAACAGTTTTACTGTGATACATGAATCAGAAAGGTTGAAATGTGATGGCTTGATGTTGCTTTGAAACACACAAAAAAGTCGGATTTCAAAAAGTTATAAATAACTGAAATCCCGTTGTAACAGATCGATTTTCGGTCCGAAACCCATACTTCAAAGAAGATTGTCATTTTGTACAACGAAGTGCATCCAGTTTTTGCCGTAACCCTCTCAACTTTGTGAACATGCTATGGGGTGAAATGCGACTGGGTACCATGCACAACTTTCAACATGTTTCAATAGTTTCATTTTGAAGTGCTTTCAATTTCCGTAGGTCTTGTAGCTCAAAAAAATCAGTAAATGCATGGAAAAATAAAAGTGTTAGTCGAAAAAGGGTTGAAATTGATGATGTGGCTTTGAATGGTGCATTTTTAACACCAAAAGTCTGAGTTCAATAAGGTCAAATATAAATGAAACCCTTTGTAACAGAGAGTTTCGTCCGGAAACCCTGATACTTCGAAAGAGATTGTCCAATTTTGTAAACAGAAGTGCATTCAATTTTGCTTAACCCTCTCAACTTTTTTAGAAAATGCTAGTGGGTAAAATGATGAACCCGCCAACTTTCAAATATTTCAAGTCATTCTTTAACTCTTTTCCAAGTTTTAGGGTAATTTAGCTAAAAAAAAATCAGTAAATGCCATGGAACACAATGCCAAATGATGTCGAAAGGGTGAATAAATTGATGATGGGCTTGGAAGGTGCAATTTTTTCTGAACACAACAAAAGTCTAGAGTTCAAATAAGTTCAAATAAATGAAATCCCTTTGTACAATGAGTTTTCGTCCGCAAAACACTTGATTAACTTCGAAAGCAGAATTGCCATTTTGACACGACAGTGCATCCAGTTTTTTGCATTAACCCTTCAACTTTTTAGAAACATGCAGATGTGGAGTGAATGACTGATACCCATGCCAAGCATTCACACATTTTTAGAGTGTCATTTGAATATTTCAATATTAGTGGTCATTAGCTCAAAAAAATAAGTAAATGCATGAAAAAGATACCAAATGTAATGTCGAATAAACGTGAGTGAATTAGATGGATGTGGCTTTGCATAGGAGTGCATTTTCAGACACACAAAACAGTTCTGGAGTTTCATAACAAATACAATGAAATCCCGTGTAACACGAGGTTTTCGTCCGAACCCTCATATTCGAAAGAGATTGTCTCATTGATATGTAAGAAGGCATCCAAATTTTTGCCGTTAACCCCTCAACTTTTTAGGAACAGGCTTAGTGTGGGTGAAATGATGATACCTAGCCAAACTTTCAACCACTTTTTTACAGAGTTATTTGAAGTACTTTCAATATCATTTGGGTCATTTAGCTTCAAAAATCAGTAAATGCATGACAAATACAAGATTTGAAGTCGAAAAGGGTTGAAAAGAACTCTGAAAAGGTTGAAAGTGCATGGGATCATCATGCACCACAATGCATGTGCTAAAAAGTGTGAGAGGGTTACGGCAAAAAACTGGATGCACTTCGGGTAAAAACGGGCAATTCTGTTAGTAGTATCAGGTTCGAATGAAAATCGTCTGTACAAGGGGATTTCATTTTTTGAAACTATTTGAACTCAGTACTTTTGTGTGTCGAATGCACCATTCAAAAGCCACATATCAATTCAACCTATTGACTTCATTGTTATTTTCATGCATTTAATGATTTTTTTGCACTATATGACCAGCAATTGAAAAGCACTCCCATGCACTCTGAAAAGTGAAAGTTGGCATGCCTCATCATTTGCACCACATAGCAATGTGCTAAAAGTGAGAGGGTTAGGCAAAAACTGTATCGCACTAGTGTACAAAAAGACAACTCTTTCGAAGTATCAGGGTTCATACGGAAAACTCGTCAGTTACAAAGGGATGTCATTTTGGAACTTATTGAACTCCAGGACTTTTGGTGTTAAAAGTGCAGACCATTCAAAGCCACATCATCAATTTTCAAACCTTCTGACTTTCATTTGAGTATATTCAGCACCACCTACATGATTTTTTTGAGCTATATGACCCTGCAATGAAAAGCACTTCAAATGAACTCTGGAAAGGTGAAAGTTGAGCATGGCTATCATCATTTCACCCACAAAGCATGTGCTAAAATTTGAGAGGGTTACGGCAAAAAAGGATGCACTTCGTGCTACTAAAACGGACAACTCTTTCGACGGATAAAGGGTTTCATACGGAAACTCGTTGTTAACAAAGGGATTTGCATTTTTGAAATTATTTGAACTCCAGACTTTTTGTGTGTCAAAAAGCACCATGAAGCACATCATCAATTTTCAACATTATGACTTCATTTGTAGATTTCATGCATGTACTGATTTATTTGAGCATATGACCCTGAAATTGAAAAGCATTAATGAACGCTGAAAAGTTGAAAGTAGGCATGGTATCATCATTTCACACGACATAGCATGTGACAAAAGTTGAGGGGTTAAGGCAAAAAACTTGGATGCACTGTCGTGTACAAAATGGACAATCTCTTTCTCCAAAGTATCAGGGTTTCATACGAACTCATCTATTACAAAGGGATTTCTTTTTTTGAACTTATTTGATAATCTCAGACTGTTGTGTGTTACAACATGCAAATTCAAAGCCACTCAGACAATTTCAAACCCTTTATGATTCAGTTGTTATTTTTCATGCATTTACCATTTTTTGAGATATATGCCCGTGAAATTGAAGAAGCATACAAATGAACTCTGAAAGGTTGAAATTGGCATGGTATAATCATTTTCAACCACATAGCATGTGACTAAAAAAGTGAGAGGGTACGGCAAAAACGATGCAATTCGTGATACAAAAGGACAATCCTTTCGAAGTATCAGGGTGTCATACGGGAAACTGTCTGGTACAAAGGGATTATTTTTTTGAACTTATTTGAAACTCCAGACTTTTGGTCTGTGTTTCAAATGCCACATTCAAAGCCACATCCATCAAGTTTCAACCCTTTGACTCATTTGTGTAATTTCATGCATCTACTGATTTTTTTGAGCTATGACCCTGAAATTGAAAAGCACTTCAAAATGAACTCTAACAGCGTGAAAGTTGGTCATGGGTATCATCATTTCACCCCACATAGCATTGCTAAAAAAATTGCGAGGGTTACGGCAAAAAACTGGAATGCATTCGTTACAAAACGGACAATCCTTTGAAGTATCAAGGGTTCCTAAGGAAACTCGTTGTTACAAAGGGATTCATTTTTTTTGAACTATGTCGAACTCCAGACTTTTGTGGGATTCAAAATGCACCCCCCCATTAAAGCCACATCATCAATTTTCAAAACCTTTCTGACTTCATTTGTATTTTATTTTCATGCATTAATGAGTTAGTGAGCTTATGACCTGAAATGAAAAGCACTTCAAATGAACTCTGAAAAGCGTGAAAGTAGGCATGGTATCATCATTTCACCGACATAGAATGTGCTAAATAGTTGAGAGTGTTACGGCAAAAACTGGATGCACTGCGTGTGACAAAATGGGACAATCTCTTTCGAAGTATCAGGGTTTCATACGGAGGAAACTCATCTCTTACAAAGGGATTTCATTTTTTGAACTATTGAATCTCCAGACTTTTGTGTGTTTACAAAAATGCACCATTCAAGGCCACATCATCAATTTCACCCTTTGACTTCATTTGTTATTTTTTCATGCATTACCACATTTTTTCGAGCTATGCCGCTGAATTGAAGAAGCATTACAAATGAACTCTGAAAAAGGTGAAATGTGGCATGGTATAATCAGTTTCACCCAATAGCAGGTGTAGAAAGTTGAGAGGGTTACGGCAAAAAACGGGATGCACTTAGTGTTACAAAGGACAATCTCTTCGAAGTACAGGGTTTCATACGGAAATCGTCTGTTACCAAGGGATTCATTTTTTTTGAATTATTTGAATCCAGACTTTTTGTGTGTTCAAAAGTGCACCATTCAAAGCCCATCAGCAAATTTTTTACAATTCGAATTAATTTGTATATTTCATGATACTGATTTTTTTGAGCTGTTATGACCCTGAAATTGAAAAGCACTTCAAATGAACTCTGAAACGGTTGAAAGTTGGCATGGTATCATCATTGTCACCCAACATAGCATGGGCTAAAAAGTTGAGAGGGTACGGCAGTAAAACTGGATGCCACTTCGTGTACAAAAAGGGCATTCTTCGTAGTATCAGGGTTTCGAACGATAAACTGTCTGTACAAAGGGATTCATTTTTTTGAACTTTATTGAACTCCAGACTTTTTGTGTGTTCAAGATGCACATTCAAAGCCACTCATCAATTTTCAACCTTCTGACTTCATTTGTATTTTTCATTCTTGTACTGATTTTTTTGCACTCATATGACCCAGAAATGGCAAGCACTTACAAGAACTCTGAAAAGGTTGAAAGTTGGCATGGTATCTCATTTCACCCACATAGCATGTGCCTAAAAAGTTGAGAGGGTTGACGGAAAAACTGTATGCACTTCGTGTACACAACAGCACAATCTCTTTCGAAGTATCAGGGTTTCATACGGCATCGTCTGTTACAAAGGGATTTCATTGTTTGAAACTTATTGAGAACTCCATACTTTTTGTGTGTTCAAAATGCACCATTAAAGCCACCATCATCAATTTCAACCCTTTCTGACTTTATTGGTTATGACAATCCTAGCTATAACCAGACTGTATACCCCGATTGTCATGCATTTACTGATTTTTTTGAGCTATAGGACCCTGAAATTGAAAAAAAGACTTCAAATGAACTCTGCAAAAGTTGAAAGTTGGCATGGTAGGCATAATTTCACACACATATCATGTGCTAAAAGTTGAGAGGGTTACGGCAAAACTGGATGCACTTCGGGTAAAAACAGACAAGCTCTTTTGAAGTATCAGGGTTTATACGGAAAACTCTCTGACAAAGGATTTCATTTTTTTGAACTTATTTGATACTCTAGACTTTTTGTGTGTTCAAAATGAACCATTCAAAGCCACATCATCAATTTTCAACCTTTGACTTACATTTCTGGTATATTCATGCATTTATGATTTTTGAGCTATATGACCCTGAATGAAAGCACTTCAAATGAATCTGAAAGAGTTGAAAGTAGGCATGTATCATTCATTTTCACCACATAGCATGTGCTAAAAAAAGTGAGAGGGTTACAGCAAAAACGGGATGCACTTCGTGTCACAAAAACGGCACAATCTCTTGAAGTATCGGTTTCCTACGGAAAATCATCTGTTATAAAGGGATTCATTTTTGAACGTATTTGAACTCCAGGACTTTTCGTGTGTTAAAATGCACCATTCAAAGCACATCATCAATTTCAACCCTTTCTGAATCATTGTTATTTTCATGCAGTTACAATTTATTTCGAGCTATATGCGTGAATTGAAAAGCATTAGGATTTTTTGAGCTATATGCCCTAAAAATTGAAAAGCACTTCAAATGAACTCTGAAAAGTTGAAAGTTGGCATAGGATCAGCATTTCGGACCCACATAGCATGTGCTAAAAGTTGCGCGGGTTACGGCGGTAAAACGGATGCACTTCGTGTACAAAACGGGCATCTCTTTCGTAGTATCAGGGTTTAGAACGAAAACTCGTTGTTACAAAGGATTTCATTTTTTTAGAACTATGTGAACTCCAGACTTTTTGTGTGTTCCCCAAAATGCACCATTCAAAGCCACATCGTCAATTTTCAACCCTTTCTGACTCATTTTTGCTTATTTTATGCATTTACTGTTTTTTTGCAACTATAATGACCCAGAATTGAAAGCATCCACAAATGAACTCTGAAAGGTTGAAGTTGCATGGCATCATCATTTCACCCACATAGAATTGCTAAAAAGTGAGAGGGTTACGGCCAAAAATGTATGCACTTCGTGGTACAAACAGATCAATCTACTTTCGAAAGTATCAGGGTTCATAAGGAAACTCGTCTGTACACAAGGGATGTCATTTTTTTGAACTGATTTGAACTCCAGACTTTTGTGTGTTCAAAAGGCACATCAAGCACCATCAATTTTCAACCCTTGCTGATTCATTGTTATATTTCATGCATATACTGATTTTTTTGAGCTAGGACCCTGAATTGAAAAGCACTTCAAAGAACTCTGAAAAGGTGAAAGTTGGCATGGTATCATCATTTACACCCACATAGCATGTGCTCAAAATGAGAGGGTTACGGAAAAAACTGGATGCACTTCGTTTACAAACGGACACAATCTCTTCGAAGTTCAGGGATTCATACGGAACTCGTCTGTTACAAAGGGATTTCATTTTTTTGAACTTATTTGAACTCAGACTTTTTGTGTGTTCAAAATGCACCATTCAAAGCCACATCATCAATTTCAACCCTCTGACTTCATTTGTTCTTATTCATGCACATTTACTGATTTATGAGCTATATGGACCTGAAATTTGAAAAGCACTCAAATGAACTCTTGAAAAGGTTGAAGTAGCATGGTATCATCGGTCACCGACAGAGCATGTTCCTAAAAAGTTGAGAGGGGTACGGCCAAAAAACTGGAGCCACTTCGTGCTACACAACGGGCTCTCTCGTAGTATCAGGGGTTTCGAAGAAAAATCGTCTGTTACAAAGGGATTCATTTTTGTGAACTTATTTGAACTCCAGACTTTTTGTGTGTTTTCCAAAATGCACCATTCAAAGCCCCATCAGCAATTTTCTACCCTTTCTGACTTCATTTGTTATATATTGCATTTACTGATTTTTTTGAGCTAGATGACACTGAAATTGAAAAGCACTTCAAATGAACTCTGAAAAAGGGTGAATTGGCATGGTATCATCATTCACCCACATAGCATCGTGCTAAAAAGTTGAGAGGGTGACTGCAAAAACGGGGGCACTTCGTGTACAAAAGGGTACAATCTCTTCGTAGTATCAGGTGTTTTATTTTTGAAACGAAAACTCGCTGTACAAAGGGATTTCATTTTGAATTATTTGAACTCACAGGACTTTTTGTTGTGTTTCAAATGCACCATTCAAGCACTCATCAATTTTCATACCCTTTCTGACTTGAAGTTGGTATTTTCAGCATTTACTTGATTTTTTGGCACTATATGACCCAGAAATTAAAAGCACTACAAATGACTCGAAAAGGTTGAAATGTTCGCACGGTATCAATCCATTAACCCACCATAGCATGTGCCTAAAAAGTTGAGAGGGGTACGGCAAAAACTGATGCATCGTGCTACAAAACAGACAATCTCTTTCGAAGTATCAGGGTTCATCGGAAAACGCGTCCTGTACAAAGGGATTTCATTTTTTTGAACTTATTGACTCCAGGACTTTTGTGTGTTCAAAATGCACCATCAAAGCCACTCATAATTTCAACGTTCTGGACTTCATGGTTATATTTCATGCATTTACTGATTTTTTTGAGCTTAGACCCTGAAATTTGTAAAAGCCATTCAAATGAACTCTGAAAGGTTGAAAGTTGGCATGGTATACTCATTTCAACACACATATATGTGCTAAAAAGTTGAGAGGGGTTACGGCAAAAATGGATGCACTTCGTGTACAAAACAGACAATCTCTTCTTGAAGTATCAGGGTTCATACGGAAACTGTTGTACAAAGGATTCATTTTTTTGAATATTGAACTCTAGACTTTTGTGTGTCAAAAAAAAAAAAAAAAAAAAAAAACAAAAAAAAAATATGCACCATTCAAGCCACACATCAATTTAACCCTTTCTGACTTCATTTGTTATATCATGCATTTACTGATTTTTGGAGTATATGACCCATGAAACTTGGAAAAAGCACTTCAAATGACTTGAAAAGGTTGAAAGTAGGCATGGTATCATCATTTCACCCACAGAGATGCTGCTAAAAAGTTGAGAGGGTTACCGCAAAAACTGGAGCCCACTCGTGTACAAAATGGACAATTCTCTTCGAAGTACAGGGTTTCATACGGAAACCTCATCTGTTATAAAGGGATTTCATTTTTTTTGAAGATTTGAACCCAGGACTTTTGGGTGATTCAAAATGCACCATTTGAAGACCACATCAGACATTTTATACCCTTTCTGAGTCATTGTTATATTGCATGCATTTACTGATTTTTGAGCTAGATGACCTGAAATTGGACAGCATTCAAATGAACTTGTGTGGGAAAAAGGTTGAAAGTTGGCATGTTATCATCATTTCACCCACATAGCATGTGCCTAAAAGTTGAGAGGGTTACGGCCAAAAACGGATGCACTTCGGCCTACAAAACGGGCAAATCTCTTTGTATATCAGGGTTTCGAACGAAACTGTCTGAGTACAAAGGGATTTCATTTTTTTTGAACTTATTTGAACTCAGATTTTTGTGTGTTCAAAATGCCCTTCAAAGTCGCACATCATCAATTTTCAACCTTTTGACTTCATTTGATTATTTTCATGCATGTTGCTTTTTTGCACTATATGACCAGAAATTGAAAAGCCATACCAATGAAATTGAAAAGGTTTGAAAGTTCGCACGGTATCATCATTTCACCCCACATAGCATGTGCTAAAAAGGTTGAGGGGTTACGGCACAAAAACTGTATGCACTTCGTGCTACAAAACAGACAATCTTTTCGAAGTATCAGGGTTTCATACGGAAATCGTTGTTACAAAGGGATTTCATTTTTTTGAAATATTTGAACTCCCGACTTTTTGTGGGTTCAAAATGCACTCATTCAAAGCCACATCATCATTTTCAACCGTATGACTTCATGTTATATTTCATGCATTACTGATTTTTTTGAGCTATATGACCCTGAAATTGGAAAGCACTCAATGGAACCTGAAAAGGTTGAAAGTGGCATGGTATCTCATTTCACACACATATCATGTGCTAAAAAGTGAGAGGGTTTACGACGGCAAAAAACTGGATTGCACTTCGTGTACAAAACAGACAATCTCTTTTGAATATCAGGGTTTCATACGGAAACCGTCTGTTACAAAGGATTTCATTTTTGGAACTTATTGAATCTAGACTTTTTGTTTGTTCAAAATGCACCATCAAAGCACATCAATCAATTTTCAAACCCTTTCTGACTTAATTTGTTATTATTTCATGCATTTACTGATTTTTTGGAGCTATATGACCTGAAATTGAAAAGCACTTCCAATGAACTCTGAAAAGAGTTGAAAGTAGGCATGGTATTCATCTTTCACCCACATAGCATGTGCAAAAAGTTGAGAGGGTTACGGCAAAACTGGAGACTTCTGTACAAAAGGGACAATCTTTCGAAGTATCAGGGTTTCATACGGAAACTCATCGGTTATAAAGGATTTCATTTTTTTTAACTTATTGAATCAGACTTTTTGTGTGTTCAAAATGAACCATTCACCAAGCCAACATCATCAATTTTCACCCTTTCTTGAATTCTTTGTTATTTTCGATGCATTAAAATTTTTTCGAGCTATATGCCGTGAAATTGAAAAGCATTACAATGAACTCTGAAAAGGTGAAATTGGCATGGTATTAATCATTCACCCACAAGCATGTTTTTTTTTTTTTTTTTTTCTGCCCTAAAAATTTGAGAGGGTACGGCAAAACTGGAGGCACTTCGGTACAAACACCGGACAATTCTTCGAACGTATCAGGGTTTCATAGGAAAACTCGTCTGTTACAAAGGGATTCATTTTTTTGGAACTTATTTGAACTCCAGACTTTTTGTGTGTGCAAAATGCACCATTCAAAGCCACATCGCAATTTTCAACCCTTTCTGACTTCATTTGTTATATTTCATGCATTTACTGATTTTTTTGAGCTTATAGGACCCTAAATTGACAAAGCACTAAATGAACTTGAAAAGGTGAAAGTTGGCATGGTACATCATTTCACCACATAGCAGTGCTAAAAAGTTGAGAGGGTACGGCAAAAAATCGGTATGCACTTCGTGTAACAAAACGGGCCAATCTCTTTAGTAGTATCAGGGTTTCGAACGAAACACTCATATGTTTACAAAGGGATTGTTAATTTTTTTGAACGTATTGAACTCCAGATTTTGTGTGTTCAAAATGCCACCATTCAAGCAATCATCAATTGTCAACCACCTTCTGACTCATTGTATTTTTCATGCATTTACTGCTTTTTGCACTATATGACCCAGAATTGAAAAGCACTACAAATGAATCTCGAAAAGTTGACAGTTGGCATGGGCATTATCTTTCACCCACATAGCATTGCTACAAAGTTGAGAGGTTACGCAAAAAAACTTGTATGCACTTCGTGCCTACAAAACAGCCAATCTCTTTCGAAGTTTATCAGGGTTCATACGGAAACATCAGTCTGGTACAAAGGGTTCATTTTTTTGAACTTATTTGAACTCAGACTTTGTGTGTTCAAATGCCCATTAAAGCCACATCACCAATTTCCAACCCTTTCTGACTTCATTGTTATATTCATGAACATCTACTGATTTTGTGGAGCATATGACCTGCAATTGAAAAGCATTCAAATGAACTCTTGAAAAGGTGAAGTTGGCATGGTATATCATTTCACCCACATAGCAGCTGCCTTAAAAATGAGAGGGTTACGCAAAAACTGGATGCACTTCGTGCCTACCAAAACGACAATCTCTTTCGAAGTATCAGGGTTCAGACGGAAATCGTCTGTTACCAAAGGCTTTCATTTTTTGAACTTATTGAAACTCAAGACTGTTTTGTGTGTTAAAATTGCACCCAATCAAAGCACATCCCATCCCCAAAATTTTAACCCTTTTGACTTTCCATTGTATATTTCATGCATTTACTGATTTATTTGAGCTATATGACCTGAAATTGAAAAGCACTTAAATGATCTGAAAAGGTTGAAAGTAGGCCAGGTATCATCATTTCACCGACTAGCATGTGCTAAAAAGTTGAGAGGTTACGGCAAAAAACTGGATGCACTCGTGTACAAAATGAGACAATCTATTTCGAAGTATCAGGGTTTCATACGGAACTCCTCTGTTCAAAGGGATTTCATTTTTTTGAACTGATTTGAGGACTCCCGCTTGGTGTGTTCAAAATGCACATTCAAACCACATCATCCAATTTTCAACCCTTTCGACTTCATTTGTATTTTTCATGCATTATAAATTTTTTCGAGCCTATATGCCGTGATTTGCAAAAGCATTACAAATGTTAACTTGAAACGGTGAAATTTGGCATGGTATAATCATTACCCACATAGCAGTGCTAAAAAGTTGAGAGGTTACGGCAAAAATGGATGCCACTTCGTGTACAAAACGGCAATCGGCTTTCGAAGTATCAGGGTTATACGGAAACTCGTCTATACAGGGATTTCATTTGTTGAAACTTATTTGAAACTCCAGATTTTTGTTGTGTCAAAATGCACCATTCCAAAGCCACATCAGCAATGTTATACCCTTTCTGAATTCATTGTTAATTTCATGCAGTTACTGCTTTTTTTGAGCTAGATGACCCTGATTTGAAAAGCACTTCAATGAACCTGAAAAGGTTGAAGTTGGCATGGTATCTTCATTCACCGCAAATGAGGCATGGCTTAAAAAGTTGAGAGGGTTACGGCAAAAACTGGATGCACTCAGTGTAAAACGGGCAATCTCTTCGATTAGTATCAGGGTTTCGAAAGAAAACTCGTCTGTTACAAAGGGATTTCATTTTTTTGAACTTATTTGAAACTCCATGACTTTTTGGTGTTCAAAATGCACCTTTTCAAAGCCACAGCATCAA
>CM022297.1:538310942-538331251 GCA_011799875.1 Thinopyrum elongatum
AACTTTCAACATTTTCAGAGTTCATTTTAAGTACTTTTCAATTTCAGGGTCATTTAGCTCAAAAAAATCAGTAAATGCATGAAAAATACCAAATGAAGTCGAAAAGGGTTGAAAATTGATGATGTGGCTTTGAATAGTGCATTTTGAACACACAAAAAGTCTGGAGTTCAAATAAGTTCAAATAAATGAAATCCCTTTGTAACAGATGAGTTTTCGTCCGAAACCTTGATATTTCGAAAGAGATTGTCCATTTTGTACACGAAGTGCATCCAGTTTTTGTCATGACCCGGTCAACTTTTTAGAACATGCTATGTTGGTGAAATGATGATACCATGCCAACTTTCAACCTTTTTAGAGTTCATTTTAAGTACTTTTCAATTTTAGTGTCATTTAGCTCAAAAAATCAGTAAATGCATGAAAAATACCAAATGAAGTCGAAAAGGGTTGAAAATTGATGATGTGGCTTTGAATAGTGCATTTTCAACACACAAAAAGTCTGGAGTTCAAATAAGTTCAAATAAATGAAATCCCTTTGTAACAGACGAGTTTTCGTCCGAAACCCTGATACTTCGAAAGAGATTGTCCATTTTGTAAAAGAAGTGCATCCAATTTTTGCCTTAACCCTTTCAACTTTTTAGAACAGGCTATGTGGGTGAAATGATGATACCCTGCCAACTTTCAACATTTTCAGAGTTCATTTTAAGTACTTTTCAATTTCAGGGTCATTTAGCTCAAAAAAATCAGTAAATGCATGAAAAATACAAAGTGAAGTCGAAAAGGGTTGAAAATTGATGATGTGGCTTTGAATAGTGCATTTTGAACACACAAAAAGTCTGGAGTTCAAATAAGTTCAAATAAATGAAATCCCTTTGTAACAGATGAGTTTTCGTTCGAAACCTTGTTACTTCGAAGGAGATTGTTCATTTTGTACATGAAGCTAATCCAGTTTTTGCCTTAACCCTCTCAACTTTTTAGAACAGGCTATGTGGGTGAAATGATGATACCCTGCCAACTTGCAACATTTTCAGAGTTCATTTTAAGTACTTTTCAATTTCAGGGTCATTTAGCTCAAAAAAATCAGTAAATGCATGAAAAATACCAAATGAAGTCGAAAAGGGTTGAAAATTGATGATCTGGCTTTGAATAGTGCATTTTGAACACACAAAAAGTCTGGAGTTCAAATAAGTTCAAATAAATGAAATCCCTTTGTAACAGATGAGTTTTCGTCCGAAACCTTGATATTTCGAAAGAGATTGTCCATTTTGTACACGAAGTGCATCCAGTTTTTGTCATGACCCTGTCAACTTTTTAGAACATGCTATGTTGGTGAAATGATGATACCATGCTAACTTTCAACCTTTTCAAAGTTCATTTTAAGTACATTTCAATTTCAGGGTCATTTAGCTATAAAAAATCAAGTAAATGCATGAAAAATACCAAATAAATCAGAAAGGGTTGAAAATTGATGATGTGGCTTTTAATAGTGCATTTTGAACACACAAAAAGTCTGGAGTTCAAATAAGTTCAAATAAATGAAATCCCTGTGTAAGAGATGAGTTTTCGTCCGAAACCCTGATACTTCGAAAGAGATTGTTCATTTTGTACACGAAGCGCGTCCAGTTTTTGCCTTAACCCTCTCAACTTTTTAGAACATGCTATGTGGGTGAAATGATGATACCATGCCAACTTTCAACATTATCAGAGTTTGTTTGAAGTGCTTTTCAATTTCAGGGTCATTTAGCTCAAAAAAATCAGTAAATGCATGAAAAATACCAAATGTAGTCAGAAAGGGTTGAAAATTGATGACGTGGCTTTGAATGGTGCATTTTGAACACCAAAAAAGTCTGGAGTTCAAATAAGTTCAAATAAATGAAATCCCTTTGTAACAGACGAGTTTTCGGCCGAAACCCTGATACATCAAAAGAGATTGTCCATTTTGTACACGAAGTGCATCCAGTTTTTGCGCGAGAGACGATCGAACGCAAGGGTTGCGGGGCGATTTTTGACCGCAGCTTGCGGATTTCCGGGCAGCTCCGGCGAACTTCCCGCTGGGAAGGTCGCCGGCCGCGTCTCGCTGTCGCCCGCGCTGCGTGGCAACCCACGTGGCACCACCCGCTCTATCACCGATGGTGGGCCCAGGGACCCACCCTTTGCCTCGTCCATAGTCCAACGCGCCTGTTCACCTCCCCTCTCTCTGACATGGTGGGCCCCGCGGCTAATAACCTAATTAAGCACTTAATTTAACTATAATTAATTATGTATCCTATGTCTCACTGACATGTGGGGGCCCCCCCTCTAATCACCACCCTGTTAACTTGGATTATCCCCTGTTGTCTTAACAGAGGCTGACATGTGTGTCCCACTTGGACCCACCTGTCTATATTTGACTTGTCATGCCGACTGTTGACTTAGCTGACGTCAAGCAGCGCGTCATGCTGACGTCATAATTTCATTTTTTCTGATAAATAAAATAATTCCAGAAATTCAAATATCTTTAAATTATAACTTTTAAACCCTATCTCGGATCGAAATTCACTGAAAGTTGCTCAGAGACGACGAGACGAGTCTGATCGTTGCCGTCTGTTTCTCCATCGAACCTCCTACGTAAAGAACTCGTACTCCGGACCCATCCGAACAGATAATATGTGCACACCAAACGTCGGTTTAAATCCCATAATAATTCTAAAATAACTAAAATTACTTGATCTCTCCAGGCAACCCTGCACTGCATCATAGCATAGCACGCACGTGTGGCATATGATATGCCTATTGTTTACCTGTTTCCTCCCCCTCTTCCTCTCGCGAGACCCCGACGTTGACGTAGCTCCCGAGGCAGACGCCGCACCGGAAAGTACGACTACGTCCCCGAGATACTACTACTACTGAAGACCTTTGGCCCCCCCCCCCTTGGGCCCCCGAGCAAACAGGCAACACCCATTTTGAAGCCGCATGCCTATATCGTCCTACTCTTTTCTCTCTCTTTGCTTGCATTAGAAACTGCTACTGCTAACTGTTTTTCCTATCATCTGCTTCATACCCGGATTATCGTACCCTGCTTTGTTACCTTACTGGTTATCCTAGACTGATTATTATAGGCTGGGTAGAGACACGACATAGACTCCACTTGATCCTTCGACTGCCCTGCTGGTATCAGAAGACCCGTCATCGGATGAGGACCAGACCCTGGCACCTGCACTCACTACCCTTAGTTGCCGACACTTGCTGGTTTACGTCGAGTGCCGCGGGGTGATACTCGTTCTCAACTTCTGATGTAACCTTGTAGGTTAGTTACTCCGTGGTGGGGGGGGGCAGTGTTAAGCGAGGGTGGATTCATCCTACACCCCCGATACCGCCATCGTCCGCGCAACCTCTCAAGTGTGGACCTCGATTGATTCTCCTTCGTTCACCTGATGATAACATCGAGCGGGAATTTCCCATCGAGGGGATTATCCTCATGGTGTCCCTTCGGTGTCCCGACACACGTGTTACCTTGGATATTATGACTTGACTATGAAACCACGATACTAAAGCGGGTCGGCCTGAGGGGTAGCCCGCGCGGCTCAAACGCGAAGGGATGTGGAGCGGGTTGACCTGGAATGTGCCCGCGCGATAACTCTAGGCGTGGCCGGGCATTCTTAGCCCTTGCCGCAAGTCCTCAGGACCGGGGCGATGGGGTCACACGATCGTGAGTCTCCTGCTCGTTTTCTCCCTTCCAGCGCGCATCCTAATCCACTACGGTTTGATATTTGATCCTATGGGCCCTCTGGCCCGCATAGCACTAACAGCACGTGGGCTAGTATGGTCGTTCTGCGTCGTACACATCAGCCGGCTTGTTTGAAACGTCAGTAAGGAGGCGGCGCACGCCGAGTTGGACTGGTAACGAACGCGCGCCTTGTAATAAGGGGTTGCTATGAGTCTGCTCTGGTGGCCCCCCGTAACGTTCTGGAGTTCCCGGGGCGATTGGCCCAAGACCCCGGTGGGCAATAGTTTAGTCCCGGCGGGCTGACCTGTCTTATAAGCTAGGTCGGGTTGCGGCGTGTTGCTTGCCGAGGCCGGGCATGACCCAGAAAGTGTGTCCGGCCAGATTTAAGTGAGCGTGGTGGGGTAGTTGGTGCACCCTGCAGGGAGAAACTTCTATCGTAAGCCTGTCCAACTACGGTTCCGGACACTCGAGTTGTATCCCGATCGTAACAACTAGAACATGTGATGCGAAATTGGTGTACGGCTTCTGGGATTGCTTTCTTCTCTCGCAGTAGTCGAAAGGAATCTCAGGTCGATGTTGATGATATTACTACTACTATTTATCATTAGGTTCCCTCTGCTCCTCTCGCCTGATGCTGCAAGACTGTCGAAATTGTTTGACGAGGCTAGTCTTCGATAGGCACTAGGCTTTCCCCTCTACAGCTGGCATTTGCGCAGCCCAGTCCACCATACCACCATTCCTTTGACAATTGATGCATATGTAGTGTAGATCCTTGCTTGCTAAGTACCTTCGGATGAGTAACTCACGTTTTGCTTTATTTTCTTTTTCCCCCCATTTTTTTTTTCCATTTTGGCATGCCACCAGACGACGAGCCCTGAGCCAGAAGCCCCAGCCGCACAGCCAGTACTACTATCCCGCACTGGCGAGTTACTACGACTACGAGGAAGCCGTTTTCGACGCCAGGAGTAGGATCGAGGGTCGCAGGCCAGGAGGCTAACCCTTTCGATCGTAGTTTTTATTTTTACCATACCCTTTACAACCCCGCCTCTGTTAAGGCTTATCTCTCTCTCTGTCTATATCGTACCCAGATCTCTATGCTTCCGCTGACGCTTGTATGCCACTCGAGCTTGTATTCGAGCCCTCGAGATCCCTGCTTGTAATATTAAGCTTTATGACTTTCTTTTAATGTTTTAGATTTTTGTGTGAAAATATCTTCAAGTGAGTCCTTAGGCTTGATCATGCGCATTTGCGTGTATGATTAGTGCACGATTAAGCCGGGGTCCGTCACGGTTGGTATCACGCCGACCTGCCTCTAGGAATCCCCCCTTCCAATTCCTTGGCCGAAGTTGCAGTCTAGTGGTAAAATTGTTACTCTTGACTGTGTGGGCTTACGAGGCCCACGGTCGCCAACTGGGTTGGTATTAGGCTCTTTTATTCCTCGTACTTTACTCCGGGATTCAATCTCTCATCTATTCGGGTTTAAAAAAAAAATTTACTAACACTGACCTTTAGGTTCTCGTTAATTCCTATACACCCGGATAGCTGGTTCATGCGATTTCCCTGTCTTGATCGTTAGTCCTGATAATCATTTTCCTTTCCATTGTTTTTGTTAACTTTCTCTTCGAGTTGGATTATACTCCGTTTGTCATTCGTGAGACCTGCTTCTGGCATCAGAGTGCACACGGAGAGGAGGATCCAGCGAGTTGATGGATCTTCGTGTTTTCTAACTCGACTTGAGGTTGGTTTATCACCAGATCCGTGTTCGCGAAGAGGATATTCCGCAGACTAGTCCTAAGAACTGCATTCGTTACTCGTTATGGCTCTTACGAGACACATTCATGTCGTTGGTTTACCAAACGCTCCAGCTACATCTCCACCTAAGGATTACATATTCATGGATTACCCTCGACATTCGTCGTGGTATATCGGATGATATTCTGTTTTATTCGAAGAACAAAGAGAACATGCTGAGCACCTTCGACTAGTTCTGGAGAGAACTTCGAGAGCACCAATTATTGCCAAGTTCTCTAATGCGAATCTGGCTTCCTGAAGTGACCTACTTGGACAGTGATTTCCAAGGACGTATTTAGCCGTGAACCCTGAGCGAGTTCAGGCTATTCTTGCTTGACCCCTCCGAAGAATGTCAAGCAAGTCAGAAGTTTTCCTCGGCCTTGCAAGTTCATTGCCGCCCGCCGATTCATCGAAAATTTCTCCAATATGCCAAGCCCCTACTAATCTCTTCACAAGGCGTTAAGTTTGAGTGGCCAGACAAGTGTCAGTAAAGTTTCCAACCCTCAAGGACCAAGTCACTTCTGCTCCGTGCCTTGCTCCTCCTTATTCTCGCAAGGACTTTGTCATATATTTGCACGCCTCTCGTCAGGGATTAGCTGCGTCCCTATGCAAGAGCGGAGATAATTGCATATGCTTCTGTCAATTGCGTCCAGATGAAGAGAAATTTCAGTGCATGATCTTGGAACTTTCAGCAGTGTATTGTATGCATTGAAGTATGGCGCCACTAACCTTCTGGTTACTCCGGTGTGAACTTTATTACCGATCACCAAGTCTGAAATACTTATTCACTCAACCGGATTCTTAAATACTCTCCCGACAACAACGATGGTTAGAAGCTATTGCGATTATGACTGCGGTATTTCTTATACCCCGGGCAAACGCTCATGGGGTATGGCCGATGCCCTGAGTCGCAAGTCCATATTGCAACAACCTCTTGTTAGGCAGCTCACCTCGTCTTCACGGCCGAAACTAACTCAGCTGAATCTGCGAATTCTATTCCTTCCCCGTGTTCTCTTAATAACCTTGTGGTAGGCGAGCCAGACCTCTGAGGCGTTAAAGAAGCGCAGCCAGATGCTGAAAATTGACTTGATGAAGAAGGACGCTTCACCTTTGCTAAGTATCGGATTTCTCAGTTGCTGAAGATGGAAACGTTAATTTTCAGAGACCACCGCGCAAGTCGTAGTACCTCGCTTCGAATTAATGACTGACAAAGTCATGAAGGAGCCCATGATCACCGCTAAGTCTATCCATCCGGGTAGTACCAAAATGTATCGAGATCTTCGTCAAAGGTACTGGTGGTCTAGGATGAAGCAGAAAAAAAAAAAAAAGTTTTTCTTGCTTCGTTATGTTGCCGATTGTGCTTTGTCTCGCGTAAGCCAGAAACATCAGAAACCTGCTGGAATTCTGCAAACCGCTCCCTATTCCTCTATGGAAAGTGGGATAAAGTGCAATGGACTTCACACTCCTGGTCTCCAAGTTCCTCATAAGGGGTCACGATGCCATTCCCTGGTCGTCGTCACCAACTCTCCAGGTTGCTCCTCTTCGTACCTGTTAAGGAGACTATCACCGCTAGCCGCTAGCAGAACTGTACATTGCCAGAATGGTTTCTCTCCATGGTATTCCGAAGGAGATTAGTTTCAGACCGTGGTGTTCTTTTCACTTCCAAGTTCTGGGAACAGTTTTCCAAGAAGCCATGGGAACTCATATTACTGGAGTTTGCCGCATATCTCCCTCAGTCCCCAAGCCAAGTTGAGCGCGTTAATCAAGTGCTTGAAGACATGCTACGAGCCTGTGTTATATCCTTTTCGGTAAGAAAGGGGGGAATCTCTCCATAGGCCGAGTGTGCTCTTATAACAAGTTATCAAGCCAGCTTAAAAATGCCCATTTGAGGTTCTTTATGGACGTAAATGTCGAACCCCTCTGAATTGGTCAGAAAACTGGGAAGCGAACCTCTGTTGGACCGACATTATTCAGCATGCCGAAGAACAGTCCGAATTTCCGGGGAATTCCTCAGGCAGCCAAGACCGTCCGAAGAGTAATTATGATGCAAGTCGAATGGGGTGTAGAATCTATCACCTGGTGATCAAGCCATTCTTCGTGTCACTCCATGAAGGGCAACCCGTCGTTTCGGAATGCACAAGGTCAGCTAGCTCCTCGCTATATTTGGTCCTTATCCGTAATCCGTCTAGACGGTGACGGTGGCATATAAATTGGATTTGCGCCACCGTTCTCTCATATTAATGATGTCTTCCAGCGTGTCGCAACTCCGTAAAGTGCTTCAAGGAATCCCCGCACCGTGACAGTTGGGGTCATGAGATGCCTCGAGTACAAATGATCTTTCCTATAAGGAGGCATCCGACCGCACCTCGACGAAGCTGAGGCCGGTCGTACGCGTCAGAAGACGACCAAGTTCCTAAATGCAAAATGGGTCGAATCATCCTGAAGATGAATCCATTGGGAACGCGAGATCATACTTCGGCGAAAAATATATCCCGGACCTCTTTTCCTTCTACCTCCTAAATCTTCTCGGGACGAGAATTTCTTTTAGTGGAGGAAGAACTCTGTAACACCCCCTCTGTTAATAGCCACCATGGATCAGCTTTTCAATAATGCCAAGTCATATCCCATATGCAGTGATTAAACATAGTGGGTTAACAACCAAAGTACATCACTCCATTTTTTACAATCACACTTAAATTTCATAAGTGAAATATAAGGTTGACAAACTCTGCTGAGAAATGTTATTTAATTAGGCAATATCCATGGTCAGGCCAATCATAACAACATTTTTGGAATATGATTGATGAGTCCAACAAGATGACCAGCAACCCGAACGCAATATTACTTCATTAAAATCATTGCAGATTCAAATACTCCAAACTGTCCAACCACTTTTTGGTGAGAGCTAATATTGCCTTGCAATCTTTGGGCCACTCCACATGTTTTCGAAAGTGCACAGTGGCCCTCAAACATTTAGAAACAGAAATAATAAAGAAAATGGAGAAGCTAAAACAGAAAAAATCCAGCGGACACTGGGCACTGGGCCTTAGTGCATAGTGCCCCGAGTCGCGCCCAGCAGGCCCACCTCGTCTCCCTCCAAAAAAAAAAACCCTCCCCCGTGTCGTCCCCGTCCGTGGCCGCGCGCGCGCGCGCCAGTCGGCCTCGACCCCGCGGCGCCACAGTGACCGCTAAGGGCAGGAGGAGGATTAAGGCCGAGCACTCAACCCCCCTTTCTTCCCCTTGCATTCCCATCTCTCTCCCTCTCTCGTCTCATCTGCCTCCTTCCTCCCAGATCCGAGGCGTCCCGAGACGCCGAAGACGCGCACTCGCCATTTGCCGTTGCCACCGGCGAACCCGTTGCTCGCCCCACTGTTCCGGCCCATCTCCGTCGTCCGTCTTCCTCAACTCTGGCGGCCACTGGAGGAGCCAGGAGCCCGGCTACAAGAGAATCGGAGTCCGCCCGCCTCTCTCTCTTTTCGGTGAGCTTCGTCGTCCCCGGCGCCGTTCCTGCTGCGCCTACGCCACCAAGGTTTTCCGTAGCCGCTCGGTGCGTCTCCAGCCTTTCTCTCCTATTCTTTGCTCGCCGCCGTCGCCTGTAGCTAGCAGCCGACGACGCCGTGAGCCCGACGCCGCGGTTCGCCTCGCCGCCGTGGCCCATGCCCCTGTCGTGGCTCGTTTGCGCACGGCATTCGTTCCTCGGCGCTTCCAGGAAGTCGACGCGCACTCGCGCACACGCTCTCCCGTAACCCCCTAGCAAGGATTCGTCGAAGCCCGAACTCCGGCGACCGCTCCACCGCTCGCCGCCCGTCGCTAGAGGCTGTGGTTCTGTTCGAACTATCTACCACCGTAGTTAGATTCCTCGGCGAGAGACCGATCGAACGCAAGGTGGTTTGCGGGGATTTACGCAGCGTAGCCGATTTTCCTTCCGGCATCTCCGGCGAACTTCCTTCCGCCGCTGGCAAGGATCGCCGGCGCGTCTCCGGTCGCCTCCGGTCGCCCTCTTGCGGGTCAACCCATGGCAACCACCTTTGACCACCGCCTGGTGGGCTCGGTCCCCCACTTTGCCCTCGTTGACCGAGTCCACGGGCACTGTTCACCCCCTCTCTCTGACATGTGGCCCCGGCGGCTAATTAACTAATTAAGGCACTTATTAACTAAAATTATTAATTTAGCCTATGTCTCACTGACCTGTGGGGCCCACCACCTCTAATCACCCTGTTAAACGGGATCATCCACGTTAGTCTTAAAGAGGCTGACGTGGGTCCCACTGGACCCACATGTCATATTTGACTTAGTCATCGACTGTTGACTTGCTGACGTCAGCGCGCGTCATGCTTACTTCATAATTCATTTTCTGATAATAAATAATTCCAGAAATTCAATAATCTTTAAAAATTAAATAAACTTTTAAAAAACGTAGCTCGTGATCGAAAAAGTTAAAAACATGAAAGGTTTGCTCATAACGACTGAGATGAGTCTGAGCGTTGCCTGTCTGTTTCTCCATCGGAACCATCCTACGTAGAAGAACTCGTAACTCGGACCGAATCCGCAGATGAATAGTGTCACACACGTCGATATTAATCCCGAATAATTCATAAAAATAACTAAAATGACATAGATGATATTCAGGCCACCTGCACTGCATCATAGCATAGCACGCCACTGTGTGGCATATGATTTGCATATTGTTTCCTGTTTCCTTCCCCTCTTCCTCTCTCGATAGACCCCGACGTTGACTTGCTCCGCAGGCAACGCCGACAGGAGTACGACTACGTCCCCTACGATACTACTGAAGACATTGCCCTTGCCCCCGAGCAACAGGCAACACCCCCATTTTTGAGCATGCTATCTCGCCTACTCTTTTCTCATCTTCATGCTTTCATTAGAACTGCTCCTTACTTGCTACTACTTTTTTCCTATATCTGCTGCTAGCTAGATTATCGTACCCTGCTTTGTTTACCTTACGGGTTATCCTAGACTGATTAATGATAGGCTGGGTAGAGACACGACAGAGACCATCCTACTTGATCCCGACTGCCCTGCTGGTTCAGAAGACCCATCATCGGGATTGAGGACCAGACCCTGGCACCGCACATCACTACCCCTTAGTTTGCCGACACTTGCTGGGTTAAAACCGTCGAGTGCCCTAGGGTGATACCTCGTTAGCACTTCTGATGTTACCTTGTAGGTTAGTTTACTCGTATCGTGGTAAGCGAGGGTGCTTCTCTACACCACCCCCACGATAACGACAATCGTCGCGCAACCTCTCAAGGTGGACCTCGAGGGGTGATTCCTCCTTCGTTTACCTAATGATACCATCGAGCGGGAATTCCATGAGGGTGATTCCTCATGGTTCCCTCGGGTCCGACAACCCATTTGGTTTACTTGATATTAAATGACTTGACTATGACCCACGATACAAGACGGGTCCGGGGACCTGATGGTTACCCCGCGCGAGCTCACGCGAAGTTAGTGGAGTCGGGTTTGACCTGGATGGTGCCCGCGAGATAACACAAAGGCGTGGCCGGGCATTCTTAGCCCGTTGCCGCAAGTCCTCGAGACGGGGCGATCGGGGTCCCTCTCGATCGTGAGTCTCTGCTACGTTTCGCGCGCTCCTAATCCACTGGTTTGGATATTTGATCCCGAGGGGCCTCTGGCCCGATAGCACTAACCATCACGTGGGGCATAGTATGGGGCGTTCTGCGTCGTACACTCAGCCGAAGCTTGTTTGACGTCAGTAAGGAGGGCGGCACACCGAGTTGGGACTGGTAACGCAACCGCGCTGTATAAGGGGTTGCTAGGGTCTGCTCTCGTGGCCCCGTAACGTGCAAGGAGTTCCCGGGGCGATGGCCCAGACCCCTGGGGGCATAGGTTTAGAGTCCGGCGTGCTGACGTGTCCTTATAAGCTAGGTCGGGTTGCCGGCGTGTGCTTAGCCGAGCCGGGCATGACCCCAGAAAGTGTGTCCCAAGTGTGGTCCGCATAGTTAAGTTAGCGGGTGGGTAAAGTTGGTGCACCTCTGCAGGAGAAACTTCTATCGATAGCCCTGTCCTACGGTGTAACGGACACTCGGAGTTGTATCCCATCGGTGCAACTAGAACCTGTGATAGAATTGGATAGTACGGCTCTGGGATTGGGGGCTTTCTCGCAGGGAGTCGAGAAGGATCTCGGTCGGGTGATGAGATTACTACTACTACTTTACATTCTGTTCCTCTGCTCTCATCCTGATGCTGCAAGACTGTCGAAGATTGTTGCAGAGGCTAGTCTTCGATAGGACTCGGCTTTCCCCCCTCTAACTCTCGGCATTTCTGCAGCCCAGTCCACATATACAGCCATGCCTTTGACAATGTGATTTCATATGTATTGTAGATCCTTGCTTGCTAAGTACTTTCGGATGAGTACTCACGTTTGGCTTTACTTTTCTTTTTCCCCCATTTTTCCATTTTGATGCCACCAGACGACGGAGCCCCTGACCCATAAGCCCCATCCGACGACCGTACTACTATCCCGCCTGGCGAGTACTACTACTTACGAGTGAGCCGTTCGACGACCAGAGTCGGATCGGAGGGCCAGGGCAGGAGGCCTAACGCCTTTCTCGATCGTAGTTTTATTTTTACCCGGCCTCTGTGAAGGCTTATCTCTCTCTCTGTTAATATCTCGGTACCCGATATCGATGCTTGTTCCGCTGACGCTTGTATGCCATCGAGCTTGTATTCGAGCCCTCGAGGCCCCTGGCTTGTATATTAAGCTTGTATCTTTAATTTTATGTTTTAGAGTTGGGTTGTGATCTCTTCAAGTGAGTCCTTAGGCTTGATCGTGCGCATTGCGTGTACATTAGTGCACGATTAAGCGGGGTTTCGTCCACACACATGGCCACCTTCAACATTCAATAGTTCATTTCAAGTGCTTTTCAATTAGGGTCAGTTAGCCGCAAAAAATAAGTAAATGCCTGAAAAGTACCAAATGTAGTCAGAAGGGTTGAAATTATGATGTGGCTTTCATGGTGCATTTTGGAACATACAAAAAGTCGGGAGTTCAAATAAATGATCCCTTTTAACCGATGAGTTTTCTTCACCGAAACCCTGATACTTCAAAGAGATTGTCCATTTTGTACGCGAAGTGCATTCCATTTTTTGCCGTACCCCTCTCAACTTTTTAGACAATGCATTTTGGTGAAATTATATACCGCATGCAACTTTCAACCTTTTCATAGTTTTTGAAGTGCTTTTCATTTCAGTCATTTAGCTCAAAAAAATCAGTAAATGCATGAAAAATAACCAAATAAGTCAGAAAGGGGTTTGAAATTGATGATGTGGGCTTTAAATGTGTCATTTTAAACACACAAAAAGTCATGGAATTCAAATAATTTCAAATAAATGGACTAGCATCCCGTTGTCACAGATGAGTTTTTCCCGCCGAAACCCTCATACTTTCGAAAGAGATTGTCCCTTTTGTCACGAAGTGCATCCAGTTTTTTTGCCAATAACCCTCTCAACTTATTGGAACATGGCTATGTGGGGTGAAATGATGATACCCCTGCCAACCTTTCAACCTTTTCCGAGTTCATTTTACAAGTACTTTTCAATTTTAGGGTCATTTCGCTCAAACAAATCAGTAAATGCTGAAAAATACCAAATGAAGTCGAAAGGGTTGTTTGAAAATTGATGATGTGGCTCTGAATAGTGCATTTTGGAACACACAAAAGTCTGCGAGTTCAAATCAGTTCAAATAAATGAAATCCCTTTGGTAACAGATGAGTCTTCGTCCGATTACCCTGATACTTCGAAAGAGATTGTCCATTTTGTACACGAGTGCATCCAGTTTTTGTCGTAACCCTCCTCCAACTTTTTAGAACAGCTATGTGGTGAAATGTGATACCATGCTAACTTTCCACCTTTCAAAGTTCATTTTAGTGCCTTTTCAATTTCACCGGGTTCATTTACTAAAAAAATCATAAAAATGCATGAAAAATAACCGAATAAAGTCCGAAAGGGTTGAAACTTTGATGATGTGCTTTGATAGTGCATTTTGACACCCAACAGTCTGGAGTTCAAATAAGTTCAAATAACTGAAATCCCTATGTAACAGATGAGTTTTCGTCCGAAACCCTGATTACTTCGAAGAGATGTTCATTTTGTTACACGGCGCGTCCATTTTTGCCTAACCCGCTCACATTTTTAGAACATGCTATGTGGTTGAAAATTGATGACGGTTGCTTTGAATGGTGCATTTGAACCCAAACCATTCCCTGGAGTTCCAATAAGTTTCAAATAAATAAATCCCTTTGTAACAGACGAGTTGTTCGGCCGAAACCCTGAACATCCAAAAGATTGTCCATTTTGCTACACAAGTGCATCCAGTTTTTGCTGTAATCCCTCAACTTTTTAGAACATGCTATGTGGTTGAACTGATGGTACCATGCAACTTTCAACTTTTCATAGTTCGTTTGCAAGTGCTTTTCAATTTCCGGGTCATTTAGAGCTCAAAAAATCAGCAAATGCATTAAAAAATAACCAAATGTAGTCAGAAGGGTTGAAAATTGATGATGTCTTCGTTCAATGGTGCATTTTGAACAACCAAAGTCTAGAGTTCAAATAAGTTCAATAAAATGAATCCCTTTTAACAGATGAGTTTTTCGTCTGAAACCCTGATACTTCGAAAGAGATTTGTCAATTTTGTACATGGAAGTGCATCCAGTTTTTTGCCTTACCTCTCAACTTTTGAACTTCTATGTGGGTAAAATGAATGATAACCATGCCAACTTTCAAAATTTTCAGAGTTCATTTGAGTCTTTTCAATTTTTAGGGTCATTTAGCTCAAAAAAATCAGTAAATGCATGAAAAATCAAATGATGTCATAAAGGGTTTGAAAATTGATGAATGTGGCTTTGAAAGGTGCCTTTGACACGACAAAAAGTCTAGAGTTCAATAAGTCTAATAAATGAAATCCTTTTTGTAAACTATGATTTTCGTCCGAAACCTTGATACTTCGAAAGAGATTGGGTCCATTTTGTACAACCAGTGCATTCCAGTTTTTTGCCTTAACCCCTCAACTTTTTTAGAACATGCTATGTGGGTGAAGATGATACCATGATGGGGGGCCCCACTTTCAACATTTTTGAGTTCATTTTGAAGTGCTTTTCATTTCACAGGGTCACTTAGCCGCACAAAAATAGTAAATGCATGAAATACCAAAGTATCCGAAAGGGCTGAACCATAGATGACGTGGCTTTCATGTTGCATTTTAACACACAAAGTCTGGAGTTCAAATAAATGAATCCTTGAAACAGTGAGTTTTCGTTCCGAAACCCTGAATACTTCGAAGAGATTGTCCATTTGTACACGAAGTGCCTCCAGTTTTTGCCGTAACCCTCTCAACATTTTAGAACATGTTCTATGTTGGGTGAAATGATGATACCATGCCAACTTTCAACCTTTTCATCAGAGTTCATTTGAAGTGCTTTTAAAATTTCAGGTCATTTTAGCTCAAAAAAATCAGTAAATGCCTGAAAATACCAACTGAAGTTCAGAAGGTTGAAAATTGATGATGTGGGCTTTGAATGGTGCATTTTGAACACACAAAAAGCGAGTTCAAATAAGTTCAAAATAAATGAAATCCGTGTAACCGATGAGTTTTGGTCCGAACCTCAATACTTTCGAAAGAGATTTGTCCCATTGTGTACACGAAGTGCCTCCAGTTTTTGCCGTAACCTCTCAACTTTTTGGAACATGCTATTTGGGTGCAATGAATACCATGCAACCTTTCAACATTTTTAGAGTTCATTTTAGTAACTTTTCATTTAGAGTGTCATTTAGAGCTCAAAAAATCAGTAACATGCATGAAAAAATTTTATATCCAAATGAAGTCGAAAGGGTTGAAAAATTGATGATGTGGCTTGATAGTGCTTTTCAACACACAAAAAGCTGGAGTTCAAATAAGTTCAAATAAATGAAATCCTTTGTAACAGACGAGTTTTCGTCCGAAACCACGATACTTCGAAGGAGATTGTCCATTTGTAAAAGAAAGTGCATCCAATTTTGCCTTAACCCTCTCAACTTTTTTGAACAGCTATGTGGTGAATGATGAATACCCCCTGCCAACTTTCAAACATTTTCCAGAGTTCATTTTAAGTACTTTGTCAATTTCCGGGTCCATTTAGGCTCAAAAAAATCAGTAAATGCATGAAAAATCAAATGAAGTCGAAAGGGGTTAAAATTGATGATGTGGCTTTGAATAGTGCCTTTTTAACACACAAAAAGTCTGGAGTTCAATAAAGTTCAAATAAATGAATCCCTTTGTCACAAGATGAGTGTTTCGTCCGAAACCTTGATATTTTCGAAGAGATTGTTCCATTTTTTTTCCACGAAGTGCATCCAGTTTTTGTCGTGACCGGTCACTTTTTAAATCATGCTATGTTGTGGAAATGAGATACACCAATGCCAACTTTCAACCTTTTAGAGTTCCATTTAAGTACTTTTCATTTTTTAGTGTCATTTAGCTCAAAAAATAAGTAAATGCATGAAAAATAACCAATGAATCGAAAGGGTTGAAATTGATGATGTGGCTTTGAATAGTGCAATTTCATCCACACACAAAAGTCTGGAGTTCAAATAAGTTCAAATAATGAAATCCCTTTGTAACAACGAGTTTTCGTCGAAACCCTGATCACTCTTCGAAAGAGTTGTCCATTTTGTAAAGAGTGCATCCAATTTTTGCCTAAACCCTCTCAACTTTTTTAGCAACAAACAGGCCTATGTGGGGGAAATGATGATACCCTGCCAACTTTCATCAAACATTTTCAGAGTTCATTTTAGTCTTTTTCAACTTTCAGGGTCATTTAGCTTTAAAAAATCAATAAATTATAAAAATACCAATTGGAAGTCGAAAAGGGTGAAAATTGATGATGTTGCTTTGAATAGTGCATTTTGAACACACCAAAAGTCGGAGTTTTTTCAAATAAGTTTCAAATAACTGAAATCCCTTTGTAACGATGAGTTTTCGTTCGAAACTTGTTACTTTTCGAAAAGAAAGAGATTGTTCCATTTTGTAGCATGAAGCTAATCCCTTTTGCCTAAACCCTCTCAACTTTTAGCACAGGCTATGTGGGTGAAATGATATACCCTGTGCACTTTCAACCTTTCCAGAGTTCAGTTTAGTACTTCCTTTCAATTTCACAGGGTCATTTAGCTCAAAAAATCAGTTAAAATGCATGAAAAATACCAAATGAAGTCGAAAAGGGGTTTGAAATTGCTGATTGGGCTTTGAATAGTGCATTTTTTGAACACACAAAAAGTCTGGAGATTTCAAATAAGTTCAAATACATGAAACCCCTTTGTAACAGATGAGTTTTCGTCCGAACCTTGATAGTTCCGAAGAGATTGTCCATTTGTACACGAAGTGCATCCAACAGTTTTTTTGTCATGAACCCTGTCAACTTTTAGAACATGCTATGTTGGTGAAATGATGATACCATGCTAGACTTCAACCTTTGTTCAAGTTCATTTGAAGTACATTTCAATTTCAGGGTCATTTAGCTATAAAAAAATAAAAATCTAAATGCCTAAATACAAATAAATCAGAAAGGGTTGAAATTGATGATGTGGCTTTTAAAATCGTGCTTTTGAACACACAACAAAAAAAAGTCTGGAGTTCAAATAAGTTCAAATAAATGAAATCCCTGTGTAATAGATGAGTTTTTCGTGCCGCAACCCTATACTTCGAAAGAGATGTTCATTTTGTACACGAAGCGCGTCCAGTTTTTGCTTAAAACCCTCTCAACTTTTTAGAACATGCTAAGTGGTGAAATGATGATAACATGCCAACTTTCACATATCAGATTTGTTGAAGTGCTTTTCATTCATGGTCATTCAGCTCAAAAAAATCAGTAAATGCATGAAAATCCAATGTATCAGAAGGGTTGAAAAATTGATGACGTGGTCTTGGAATGGTGTCATTTTTGAACACTTCAAAAAGTCTGGAGTTCAAATAAGTTCAAATAAATGGAAATCCCTTTGTACAGTCGAGTTCGGCCGAAACCCTGATAACATCAAAGAGATTGTCCATTTTGTACACGAAGTGCATCCAGTTTTTTGTTGCCGTAACCCTCTCACTTTTTGGTAACATGCTATGGGGTGAAATGATTATAACCATGGCCACCTTTCAACAACTTTTTAGAGTTCATTTTAATACTTTTCTAATTTTAGTGTCATTTAGCTCAAAAATCGTAATGCATGAAAAATACCAAATGGAGTCGAAAAGGGTTGAAAATTGTGATGTTGCTTTGAAAAATAGTGCATTTTCAACACCAAAAAGTCTGGAGTTTCAAATCAGTTCAAATCAATGAAATCTTTTGTACAAGCGAGTTTTTCGTCCGAAACCTGATACTTCGAGAGTGTCCATTTGTAAAAGAGTGCATCCAATTTTTGCCTTAACCCTCTCAACTTTTTAGAAACATGCTATGTGGGTGAAATTTGATACCCTGCCCACTTTCAACATTTTCGAGTTCAATTTAATATTTTCATTTCAGGTCATTTAGCTCGACAAAAAAAAAATCAGTAATGCAATAAAATACCAATGAAGTCGAAACAGGTTGAAAATTGATGAGTGGCTTTGAATAGTCATTTTGAACTACACCAAAAGTCTGGAGTTCAAATAAGTCAAATAATGAATTCCCTTTTTAACAGAGCGTTTTCGTCCGAAACTGAATATTTCGAAAGAGATTTGTCCTTTTGTACCGACGTGCATCCCCCCCTCCAGTTTTTTGTCATGACCCGGTCAAACTTTTTAGAAAAAAACATGCATGTTGTGAAATGATGAAAAAAAAAAAATACCATCAACTTTCAACCTGTTTAGAGTTCATTTTCAAGTACTTTCATTTAGTGTCATTAAGCTCAAAAATCAGTAAATGCATGAAAAATACCAAATGAATCGAAAAGGTTTGAAAACTTTATGATGTGGCTTTGAATCGTGCATTTTCACAACACCCAACAGTCGGGAGTTCAAATAGTTCAAATCAATGAATCCCTTTGTACGCCGAGTTTTCGTCCGAAACCCTGATACTCGAAAGAGATTGTCCATTTTTGTTACAATAAAGTGCATCCATTTTTTCCTTACCTAACCCTGTTCAACTTATTAGAACCGCTATGTGGGTGAAATTATGATACCCTGCCAACTTATCAAACTTTCAGAGTTCATTTTGAGTACTTTTCATTTCAGGTCATTTCGGCTAAAAAAATCAGTAAATCATGAAAAATACAAAGTGAAGTCGAAAGGGTTGAAAATATGATGGTGGGCTTTGAATAGTGCATTTTGAACAACACCAAATTCTGATTTCAAATAAGTTCAAATAAAGAAATCCCTTTGTACAGATGAGTTTTTCGTTCGAACCCTTGTTACTTCGCAGGAGATTGTTCTTTTGTAATGAATCTAATCCTTTGTTGCCTTCACCCTCTCAACTTTTTAGAACAGGCTATGTGGGTGAACCTGATGATAACCCTTGCAACTTGCAACATGTTCGAGTTCATTTTAAGTACTTTTCATTTAGGTTCATTTAAGCTCAAAAAAATATCATAATGCATGAAAATACCAAATGAAGTCCGAAAGGTTGAAAATTGATGATCTGGCTTTGAATAGTGCATTTTTTGAGAACACACAAAATCTGGATTTCAAATAAGTTCAAATGAATGAAATCCCTTGTGTAACAGATGAGTTTTTTCGTCCGACCCTTGATATTTCGAAAGAGCTTGTCCATTTTGTAACACGAAGTGCATCCAGTTTTGTCATGACCGGCCACGTAACTTTTTTAGAGAACATGCTATGTTGGTGCAAATGAGATACCATGCTAACTTTCAACCTTTCAAAGTTTTCATAATACATTTCATTTCAGGGTCATTTAGCCATATACAAAATCAAGTAAAATGCATGAATACCAAATAATCAGAAAGGGTTGACATAATTGATGATTGTGGCTTTTAATAGTGCATTTGAACAACCAAAAGTCTGGAGTTCAAATAATTTCAATAAATGCAATCCTGTGTAAGAGATGAAGTTTTTCGTCCGAAACCCTGATACTTCGAAGAGATTTTCATTTTGTTACAACGAAGCGCTTCCAGTTTTGCCTTACCCCTCTCACTTTTTAGAACATGCTATGTGGGTGAAATGATGAACATGCCAACTTTCAACATTATCAGAGTTTGTTTGAAGTGCTTTTTCAATTTCAGGGTCATTTAGCTCAAGAAACATCAGTAAATGATGAAAAATACCAAATGTAGTCGAAAGGGTTGAAAATTGATGACGTGGTTTGAATGGTGTCTTTTGAACACCAAAAAAGTCTGGATTTGCACTAATTGCAAATAAATGAAATCCCTTTGTAACCGACGGTTTTTCGGCCGAAACCAACCCTGATACATCAAGAATTGTCATTTTGTATACACGAGTGCATCCTTTTTGCCTTTAACCCTCTCAACTTTTTTTTAGAACATGCTATGTGGGTGAAATGATGGTACCTGCCAACTTCAACATTTTCAGAGTTCGTCTGAAGTGCTTTTTCAATTAATTTTCCCTTCCGGGTCATTTAGCTCAAAAAAATCAGTCAAATGCCATGACAAATAACCAAATGTAGTCAGAAGGGTTGAAAATAATGGACTTGGCTTTCAATGGTAACATTTGAACACACAAAAAGTCTGGAGTTCAATAGTTCCAATAAATGAAATCCCTTTGAAACAGATGAGTTTTTGTCGTCCGAACCCTATACTTCGAAGAGATTTTCCCTTTTGTACGCGAAGTGCATCCATTTTTTGCCGTCACCCTCTCACTTTT
>CM022297.1:538331276-538355665 GCA_011799875.1 Thinopyrum elongatum
TTTCTTGTATGATTAGTGCACGTTAAGCCGGGGTCGTCACATTGGTATCAGAGCCGACTGCCTCTAGGAATCCCTTCTCCAATTCCTTGGCCGAATTGGTCTGTTGGTCAAAATTGTTTTACTTAACTTGGACTGTGTGGCTTTCGGGACCCTCGCCAACTGGGTGGTATTAGGATCTTTATTCTCGTCTTTACTCTTGGGATTCTAATCTCTCATTTATTCGGGTTTTTAAAAAAAATTTTACTAACACTAATGACATTAGGTTCTCGTTAATTCTACACCCGGAGAGCTGATTCAGTGCGATTTCCTGCTTTATCTGATTAGTCTGATAATACAGTTTCCTTTCCATTGTTTTGTTTAACTTCTCGTCTCTTCGAGTTGTATTATAAGCTCACGGTTGTATGCGATGAGACCGGATTCTGCATCAAGTGCACACGGAGAGAGAGTAGGATCCAGGAGTTATGATATCTTCGGTGTTTCTAAACTCGACTCTGAGGTTTGGGGTTTATCCACCAGATCCGATCTGTTCCGAAGATGATATTCCGAAGACATGCATTCGTACTCGTTATTGGGCTCTTACGAGTTACACAGTCGTCGTTTGGTTTTAAACAAAACGCCTCCAGCTACATTTCTCCACCTATGAACTTACCATAATTCTGGATTACCCTCGACAAATTCGTTCCGTGGTATATCTGGATGATATTCCTGGTTTATATCGAAGAAGCAAAGAAAAACATGGCTTACACCTTCGCTTTCTGGGGAGACTTCCGATGCACCAATTATATGCCAAGTCTCTACAATGGCGAATTCTGGCTTCTGAAGTAAGGACCTACCTTGGACATTGATTTCCAAAGGACGGTTATGCCGTTAACCCGGAGCGCGTTCAGGCCTCATTCTGACTGGACCCCTCGAAGAATGTCAAGCAAGTCAGAAGTTTCCTACGGGCTGCAAGTTATTGCCGCCGATTCATCGAAGATTTCTCTCAAGATTGCCAGCCCCTGACTAATCTGCTTCACAAAGGCGTTAAGTTGAGTGGACAGGACAAGTGTACCAGGAAGTTTCCAAACCCTCAAGACAAGCTCACTTCTTGCTCCAGTGCTTGCTCCTCCTGATTCTCTCGCAAGGACTTTGTCATAGATGTCGACGCCTCTCGTCAGGTATTAGGCTGCGTCTAATGCAAGGCGGTAGAGTAATTGATATGCGTCATGTCAAATTAGCGTCTCAGATGAAAAGAATTAATCCAGTGCATGAAATTCTTGAACTTGCAGCAGTGATGTATGCATTGAATGTTATGGCGGACACTACCTTCTGGGTATTCGGTGTGAAATTTATACCGATCACCAAAGTCTGAAATACTTTTCACTCAACCGGATCTTAATCTCCGACACAACGATGGTTAGAAGCTATTGCGATTATGACTGCGGTATTTCTTATCCCCCGGGCAAAGCTACTGTAATGGCCGATGCCCTGAGTCGCAAGTCATATGCACAACCATCATGGTTAGGCAAGCTCAACCTCGTCTTCACGCAGAAACCTAACTCAAGCTGAATCTGCGAATTCTTCCCAGGGTTCTCTTAATAACCTGTGGTACAGCCGACCTTCTGGAGGCTGTTAGAAGACGCAAGCCAAAATGCTGAAATTGACTTGATTAAAGGAGCTTCACCTTGCTAAAGTACGGTGATTTCTCAGTTGCTGAAGATGAAAGTTATATTTCAGAGACCGCATCGTATAGATACCTTCGCTTCGATAATGACTGACAAAGTCATGAAGAGGCCCATGATCTCACACCCGCATCTACATTCCATCCGGGCAGTTACCCAAATGTATCAGATCTTTCGTCAAGGTACTGTGTTCTAGTGAAGCGGATAATTTGCTCGTTATGTTGCCCCGAGTGTGACGTTTGTAGTCGTCGCGTGAAGGCAGAACTCAGAAACCGCTGGCCTCTGCTAAACGCTTTTCGCCTATTCCTTATGGAAGGGGATAAAGGTGGCAAATGGGCTAAATAGACTCACACTGGTCTTTCCAAGTCCTCATAAGGGGTTCACGATGTCATTTTGTTCGGTCGTCGACCAACTCTCCAATTGCTCATTTCGTACCTGTTAAGGAGACTAGCATCCCGGCTAGCCACTGCTAGCAAACTGTACATTGCCAGATTTGTTTTCTCTCCATGCGTATTCCGAAGAGGATAGTTCAGACCGTGTGTTTCTTTTCACTTCCAAGTTCTGGCGAAAGTTTCCAGAAGCCATGGGAACTCATATAACCTGGAGTTCCGCAATCATCCTCAGTCACCTAAGCAAGTTGCAGCGCGTTTCACGATGGGGGGTGGGGTCTGCTTGAAGACATCTACGAGCCTGTGTTATAGCTTCGTAAGAATGGGGAGAATCTCTCCAATATGCCGAGTTACTCTTATAAACAAGTTATAGCCAGCTTAAAAAGGCCCCATTGAGTTCTTTATGGACGTAAATGTCGAACCCCTCTAATTGGTCAGAAACTGGGAACGACCTCTTGTTGGACCGGACATTATTCAGCATGCCGAAGAACAAGTCCGAATTGTCCGGGAGAATCTCAAGGCAGCTACAAGACCGTCAGAAGAGTAATTATGATCGCAAGCGATGTGGGTGTGATTCTATCAACCTGGTGAATCAGCCTACTTCGTGTCACTCTCAATGAAGGGCACCCGTCGTTTCGGAATCAAGGGCAAGCTAGCTCCCGCTATATTGTCCTTCCGTATCGTGGCTAGACGGGGACAGGTGCATATAAATTGGAGTTGCCGCCACAGTTCTCATCATATTAATGATGTCTTCCACGGTCGCAACTCCGTAAGTGCTTCAAGAATCCCCGCACCGTGCATTGGATCATGAGATGCTCGAGCTACAAGATGTCTTTCCTATAAGAGCTTCCGATCCGGCACCTCGACGAGCGTGAGCGTCGTACTCGGTCAGAAACGACAAGTTCCTAAAAGTGCAATGGTCATCATACTGAGATGGAAGCCACTTGGGAACGCGAGGATCATCCTGGGAAAAATATCCCGGACCTCTTTCCTTCTACCTCCTTAAATTCTCGGGACGAGAATTTCTTTTAGTGGAGTAAACTTGTACCACCCCTATGTAATAAGCCACATGATCAGCTGTTAATAATGCCAAGTCATATCATATGCAGTGATTAAACATAGTGGTTACCAAAGTATCAACTCCATTTTTAAAATCAACTTAATTCATAAGTGAATATAAGGTTGATCATGAACTCTGCTGGAGAAATGTTATTAATTAGCAATAATCCAGTGGTCATGGCAAATCATCACAACCTTTTTGGAATATGATTGATGAGTCAACAAGATGAAACCACCCGAAACAGCAATTTAATTCATTTAAAATCATTGCAGATTCAAATGAACTCCAAAACTGTCCAAACCCTTTTTTGGTGAGAGCTAATTTTGCATTGCAATATTTGGGCCAACTCCCACATTTTTCGAAAGTGCACAAGTGCCCTAAACATTTTGAAACAGAAAAGAATAAAGAAAATGGAAGAAGCTACAACAGAGAAAATCAAAAAGCGGGACACTGTGTGGGCCTATACTGTGTGTGGCCTAGGCATGAGTGCCCCCCGAGTCGCGGCCCAGCAGGCCCACCTCGTCCCCCCCACCGTGTCGTCCCCGGGACCGTGGCCGGCGCTGCATGGTTGCGTAGCGCGTGCCAGTCGGCCGACGACCCGCGGCGCCACCTGACGCTACGGAGGGGAGGAGGATAAGGCCGGCCCTCAACTCCCCCCTCTGGCTTCCCGGTCATGTCCCCATCTTCTTCTCCCCCATCGCTCTGCCCGTGCCTTCCTCCCCTCAAGACAGCTCCAGCCGCGACGACTCCGCTCCACTTCGCCATTTGCCGTTGGCCACCACGCGACCCCCGTGCCTCGCCCACTGGTGCCTGCCTCCGCTCCGTCGTCGTCTCTCCTCAACCTCTGGCGCCACTGCGAAGGAAGGACCAGGGAGCCGGCTACAAAGCGAATCGAGCCGCCCCGCATCTCTCTGCTTCCGGTGAGCTTCGTCGTCCGTCCCCGCGCCGTCTGCGTGCTCCTAACCCCAAAAGGGTTTCCGTACCGCTCGGTGAGCTTCCATCCTTTCTCCCTATTCTTTGCGCTGCCCGCCCCGTCGCCTGTAGCAGCACGCGACCCTGACCCGAGCCCGCTTCGCCTCTGCCCCGTGGCCATGCCCCTGTCGTGCTCGTTTGAGCACGGCATTCTGTTCCTCTGCTGCTTCCAGGAGTCGAAGCGCCCCCGCGCACACGCTCTCCCGTACCCCCTAGCTAAGGATTCGTCGAAGCCCGACTCCAGGCTCCCGCTCCACCGCCCGCCCTGTCGCTAGAGGCTGTGTTTCGGTCAGAACTACCACCGTAGTTAGATGCCGGGCGAGAGACCGATCGAACGCAAGTGGTTGCGTGGCGATTTGAGCAGCGTAGCGGATTTTCCCGGCAGCTCCGGCGAACTTCCGCCGCTGGGAAGGTCGCCGGCGCGTCTCCGGTCGGCCGCGCTGGCGTGGCACCCACATGGCACCACTGGGCCAACCGACTGGTGGGCCCATGGACCCCACTTTGCCCTCGTTGACCAGAGTCAACGCGGAACTGTTCACCCCCTCTCACTGACATGTGGGCCCCGGCGGCTAATAACCTAATTAAGCACTTAATTAACTAAAATTAATTAATTTAGCCTATGTCTCCCTGACATGTGGGGCCCACCCCTCTAATCACCTGTTAACTGATTAATCCCACTGTTAGTCTTACAGAGGCTGACATGTGGGTCCCACTGGACCCACATGTCATATTTGACTTAGTCCGCCGACTGTTGACTTGCTGACGTCAGCAGCGCGTCATGCTGACGTCATAATTCATTTTGCTGATAAAAAATAATTCCAGAAATTCAAATAATCTTTAAAATTAATAACTTTTAAACCGTAGCTCGGATCGAAAAGTTAAAACATGCAAGTTGCTCAGAACGACAGAGATAGTCTGATCGTGCTGTCTGTTTCTCCATCGGAACCTCCTACGTAGAAGAACTCGTAACTCCGGTACCCGAATCCGACAGATGAATAGTGCACACACGTCGGATATTAAATCCCGAATATTCTAAAAAATAACTAAAATGACATAGATGCATATTCAGGCAACCCTGCACTGGCATCAAGCATAGCACGCACTGTGTGGCATAGATTGCATATTGTTTACCTGTTTCCTCCCCCCTCTTCTCTCTCTCGATAGACCCCGACGTTGACGTAGCTCCCGAGGCAGACGCCGCACAGGAGTACGACTACGTCCCCGACGATACTACTGAAGACCTTGCCCTGCCCCCGAGCAAACAGGCAAGCACCCCCATTTTGAGCATGCCTATATCGCCTACATCTTTTCCTCTCTTATGCTTGCATTAGAACTGCTACTGCTACTGTTTTCCTATATCTGCTGCATAGCCTGATTATCGTACCCTGCTTTGTTACCTTACTGGTTATCCTAGACGATTATTATAGGCTGGGTAGAGACACGACAGAGACCTCCACTTGATCCCGACTGCCCTGCTTGGATATCAAAGACCCATCATCGGGATTGGGACCAGACCCTGGCACCGCACATCACTACCCCTTAGTTGCCGACACTGCTGGGTTTACCGTCGATTGCCGAGGGTGATACCTCGTTAGCACTTCATTTAACCTTGTAGTTGTTACTCGGTCGCGTGGTAAGCGAGGGTGATTCCTCCTACACCCACCCCCGATAACGACATCGTCGCGCAACCTCTCAAGTGTGGACCCTCGAGGTGAATTCCTCCTTCGTTACCTAGATTATAGACATCGAGCGGTAAGTCCACGAGGGTGGGGGGTGGATTACCTCATGGTTCCCTCGGTGTCCGACCACATTACTGTGGATATTATGACTTACTATGACCCACGATACTAAGACGGTCGGCCCGAGGGTACCCGCCGAGCTCAACGCGAAGTGATGTGGATCGGGTTGACTGATGGTGCCGCGGGGATAACTACAAGGCGTGGCCGGGCATTTCTTAGCCCTTGCCGCAAGTCCTCGAGACGGGCGACGGGGTCCACATCGATCGTGAGTCTCTGCTCGTTTCCGCGCGCTCCTAATCCACTATGGTTTGGATATTTGATCCGAGGGCCTCTCTGGCCCGATAGCACAACCATCCACGTGGGCATAGTTGGGCGTTCTGCGTCGTCCATCAGCCGAAGCTTTTTGACGTCAGTAAGGAGCGGCGCACAACCGAGTTGGAACTGGTAACGCAACCGCGCTTGTATAAGGGGTTTGCTAGGTCTGCCTCGGTGGCCCCGTAACGTGCAGGAGTTCCCCGGGCGATGGCCAAGACCCCTGGGGGGCATAGGTTTAGTCCGGCGTGCTGACCTGTCTTATCACTCCTAGGTCGGGTTGCGGCTGTTGCTTAGCCGAGGCCGGGCATGACCCAGAAAAGTGTGTCCGGCCAGAGTTATGAGGCGGGGTGGGTAAGTTGGTGCACCCCTGCAGGGAAGAAACTTCTATCGATAGCCTGTCCTACGGTTACGGACACTCGGAGTTTGTATCCCGATCGGTGCAACTAGACATGTGATGAGAATTGGATAGTACGGCTTTGGGATTGCTTTCTCCAGGAGTCGGAAAGGATCTCAGGTCGAGGTTGATGATATTACTACTACTACTTTACATTATGTTCATCTGCTCCTCCTGATCTGCAAGACTGTCGAAGAATTGTTGAAGAGGCTAGTCTTCGATAGGACTAGGCTTTTCCCCCTCTCACTCTGGCATTTCTGCAGCCCAGTCCACATATACAGCCATTCCTTTGACAATGATGCTATAGTGTAAGATCCTTTGCTGCTAAGTACTTCGGATGAGTACTCACGTTTGCTTTATTTCTTTTCCCCATTTTTTCCATTTAATGCCACAAGCACGACGGAGCCCCTGAGCCAGAAGCCCCAGCCGACGACCAGTACTACTATCCCTGGCGAGTACTACTACTACGAGGAGCCTTCGACGACCAGGAGTAGGATCGAGGGTCCAGGGCAGGAGGCCTACGCCTTCGATCGTAGTTTTTATTTTGTTACCCCCCTCTGGGAAGGCTTATCTCTCTCTCTGTAATATATCTGTACCCCCAGATATCTAATGCTTCCGCTGACGCTTGTATGCCATCGAGCTGTATTCGAGCCCTCGAGGCCCTGCTTGTAATATTAAGCCTTGTATGAACTTGTTATTTTATTTTTTAGAGTTGTTGTGATATCTTCAGTGAGTCCTTAGGCTGTCGGCGGCATTGCGTGTACGATTAGTGCACTATTAAGCCGGGGTCGTCACACCATGCCAACTTTCAACATTTTTCAGAGTTCATTTCAAGTGCTTTTTCAATTTAGGGTCATTTAGCGCAAAAAATAGTAAATGCATGAAAATACCAAATGTAGTCAGAAAGGGTTGAAAATTGATGATGTGGCTTCAATGGTGCATTTTGAAACATACAAAAGTCTGGAGTTCAAATAAATGAAATCCCTTTGTAACAGATGAGTTTTCGCTCGAAACCCTGATACTTCGAAAGAGATTGTCCATTTTGTACGCGAAGTGCATCCATTTTTGCCGTAACCCTCTCAACTTTTAGAACATGCTATGTGGGTGAAATTATGATACCATGCCAACTTTCAACCTTTTCAGAGTTTATTTGAAGTGCTTTCAATTCAGTCATTTAGCTCAAAAAAAATCAGTAAATCATGAAAAATACCAAATGAAGTCAGAAAGGGTTGAAATTGATGATGTGGCTTTAAATGGTGCATTTTAAACACACAAAAAGTCTGGATCAAATAAGTTCAATAAATGAATCCCGTTGTAACAGATGAGTTTTCGTCCGAACCCTCAACTTCGAAAGAGATTGTCCATTTTGTTACACGAAGTGCATCCAGTTTTTGCATAACCCTCTCAACTTATTGGAACATGCTATGTGGGGGAAATGATGATACCATGCAAACTTTCAACCTTTTCAGAGTTCATTTTAAGTACTTTTCAATTTTAGGGTCATTAGCTCAAAAAATCAGTAATGCATGAAAAATACCAAATGTCGAAAAGGGTTGAAAATTGATGTGTGGCTCGAATAGTGCATTTTGAACACACAAAAATCTGGAGTTCAAATAAGTTCAAATAAATGAAATCCCTTTGTAACAGATGAGTCTTCTTCCGAAACCCTGATACTTCGAAGAGATGTCCATTTTGTACACAGAAGTGCATCCATTTTTGTCGTAACCCCTCTCAACTTTTTTAGAACATGCTATGTGTGGTGAAATGATGATACCATGCTAACTTTCAACTCGTTTCAAAGTTCATTTTAAGTGCTTCAATTTCAGGGTCATTTAGCTAAAAAAATCAGTAAATGCATGAAAAATACCGAATAAAGTCAAAGGGTTGGAAATTGATGATGTGGCTTTGAATAGTGCATTTTGAACACACAAAAAGTCTGGGAGTTCAAATAAGTTCAAATAAATGAAATCCCGATGAACAGATGAGTTTTCGTCCGAAACCCTGATACTTTCGAAAGAGATTGTTCATTTTGTACACGAAGCCGTCCAATTTTTGCCTTAACCCTCTCAACTTTTTAGAACATCTATGTGGTTGAAAATTGATGACTGGCTTTGAATGTGTGCATTTTGAACACCAAAAAAGTCTGGAGTTCAAATAAGTTCAAATAAATGAAATCCCTTTGTAACAGACGAGTTTTCGGCGAAACCCTGATAAATCAAAAAAGATTGTCCATTTTGTACACGAGTGCATCCAGTTTTTGCTGTAATCCCTCTCACTTTTTAGAACATGCTATGTGGGTGGAAAGATGGTACCATGCCAACTTTCAACATTTTCCATGTTCGTTTGAAGTCTTTCAATTTCCGGGTCATTTAGCTCAAAAAATCAGCAAATGCATAAAAATACAAATGTAGTCAGAAAGGGTTGAAATTGATGATGTGGCTTTCAATGTGCATTTTGAACACCCAAAAGTCTGAGTTCAAATAAGTTCAAATAAATGAAATCCCTTGTAACAGATGAGTTTTTCGTCTACCCCTGAACTTCGAAAGAGATTGTCATTTGTACATGAAGTGCATCCAGTTTTTGCCTTAACCTCCTCAACTTTTTTGAACATGCATGTGGTAATGATGATACCACTGCCAACTTTCAAATTTTCAGAGGTTCATTTGAAGTGCTTTTCAATTTTAGGGTCATTTAGCTCAAAAAAAATCAGTAAATGCATGAAAAATACCAAATGATGTCAGAAAGGGTTGAAAAATTGATGATGTGGCTTTGGAAAGGTGCATTTGAACACACAAAAGTCTAGAGTTCAAATAGTTCAATAAATGAAATCCCTTGTACAGATGAGTTTTCGTCCGAAACCTTGATACTTCGAAAGAGATTGTCCATTTTGTAGCAACAGTCATCCAGTTTTTGCCTTAACCCACTCAACTTTTTAGAACATGCTATGTGGGTAATATGATACCATGCCAACTTTCAACATTTTAAGAGTTCATTTGAAGTGCTTTTCAATTTCAGGGTCACTTAGCGCAAAAAATAAGTAAATGCATGAAAAATACCAAATGTATCAGAAAGGTGTAAAATAGTGACGTGGCTTTCAATGGTGCATTTTGAACACACAAAAAGTCTGGAGTTCAAATAAATGAAATCCCTTTGAAACAGATGAGTTTTCGTCCGAAACCCTGATACTTCGAAAGAGATTGTCCATTTTGTACACGAAGTGCATCCAGTTTTGCCGTAACCCTCTCAACTTTTAGAACATGCTATGGTGTGGGTGAAATGATGATACCATGCAACTTTCAACTTTTCAAGTTCATTTGAAGTGCTTTTAAATTTCAGGGTCATTTAGCTCAAAAAAATCAGTAAATGCATGAAAATACCAAATGAGTCAAAAGGGTTGAAAATTGATGATTGGCTTGAATGGTGCATTTTGAACACACAAAAAGTCTGGAGTTCAATAAGTTCAAATAATGAAATCCCGTTGTAACAGATGAGTTTTGGTCCGAAACCCTCATACTTCGAAAGAGATTGTCCATTTTGTACACGAAGTGCATCCAGTTTTTGCCGTAACCCTCTCAACTTTTTGGAACATGCTATGTGGGTGAAATGATGATACCATGCCAACTTTCAACCTTTTTAGAGTTCATTTTAAGTACTTTTCAATTTTAGTGTCATTGCTCAAAAATCAGTAAATGCATGAAAATACCAAATGAAGTCGAAAAGGGTTAAATTGATGATGTGGCTTTGAATAGTGCATTTTCAAACACAAAAGTCTGGAGTTCAAATAAGTTCAAATAAATGAAATCCCTTTGTACAGACGAGTTTTCGTCCGAACCCTGATACTTCGAAAGAGATTGTCCATTTTGTAAAAGAGTGCATCCAATTTTTGCCTTAACCCTCTCAACTTTTTAGAACGGCTATGTGGGTGAAATGATGATACCCTGCAACTTTCAACATTTTCAGAGTTCATTTAAGTACTTTTCAATTTCAGGGTCATTTAGCTCAAAAAAATCAGTAAATGCATGAAAAATACCAAATGAAGTCGAAAGGGGTTGAAATTGATGATGTGGCTTTGAATAGTGCATTTTGAACACACAAAAATCTGGAGTTCAAATAAGTTCAAATAAATGAAATCCCTTTGTAACAGATAGTTTTCGTCCGAAACCTTGATTCGAAAGAGATTGTCCATTTTGTACACGAGTGCATCCAGTTTTTGTCATGACCCTGTCAACTTTTAGAACATGCTATGTTGTGAAATGATATACCATGCCAACTTTCAACCTTTTTAGAGTTCATTTTAAGTACTTTTCAATTTTAGTGTCATTTAGCTCAAAAATAAGTAAATGCATGAAAAATACCAAATGAAGTCGAAAAGGGTTGAAAATTGATGATGTGGCTTTGAATAGTGCATTTTCAACACACAAAAAGTCTGGGATTTCAAATAAGTTCAAATAAATGAAATCCCTTTGTAACAGACAGTTTTCGTCCAAACCCGATACTTCGAAAGAGATTGTCCATTTTTGTAAGAAGTGCTCAATTTTTGCCTTAACCCTCTCACTTTTTAGAACAGGCTATGTGGGTGAAATGATGATACCCTCACTTCAACAACTTTCAACATTTTCAGAGTTCATTTTAAGTACTTTTCAATTTCAGGTCATTTAGCTTAAAAAAATCAGTAAATGCATGAAAAATACCACGTGAATTCAAAAGGGTTAAAATTGATGATGTGGCTTTGAATAGTGCATTTTGAACACACAAAAAGTCTGGAGTTCAAATAAGTTCAAATAAATGAAATCCCTTTGTAACAGATGAGTTTTCGTTCGAACCTTGTACTACTACTTAGAAAGAGATTGTTCATTTTGTACATGAAGCTAATCCAGTTTTTGCCTTAACCCTCTCAACTTTTTAGAACAGGCTATGTGTGGGTGAATGATTGATCCCTGCCAACTTTCAACATTTTCAGAGTTCATTTTAAGTACTTTTCAATTTCAGGGTCATTTAGCTCAAAAAAAACAGTAAATGCATGAAAAAATACCAAATGAATCGAAAGGTTGAAAATTGATGATTTGGCTTTGAATAGTGCATTTTGAACACACAAAAGTCTGGAGTTCAAATAAGTTCAAATAAATGACCCCCTTTGTAACAAGATGAGTTTTCGTCCGAAACCTTGATTTTCGAAAGAGATTGTCCATTTTGTACACGAAGTGCATCCAGTTTTTGTCATGACCCTGTCAACTTTTTGAACATGCTATGTTGGTGAAATGATGATACCATGCTAACTTTCAACCTTTTCAAAGTTCATTTGAAGTACATTTCAATTTCGGGTCTTTGCTATAAAAAATCAGTAAATGCATGAAAAATACCAAATAAATCAGAAAGGGTTGAAAATTGATGATGTGGGCTTTTAATAGTGCATTTTGAACACACAAAAAGTCTGGAGTTCAAATAAGTTCAAATAAATAATCCCTGTGTAAGAGATGAGTTTTCGTCCGAAACCCTGATCTCGAAAGAGATTGTTCATTTTGTACACGAAGCGCTCCAGTTTTTGCCTTACCCTCTCAACTTTTAGAACATGCTATGTGGGTGAAATGATGATCCATGCCAACTTTCACATTATCAGATTTGTTTGAAGTGCTTTTCAATTTCAGGGTCATTTAGCTCAAAAAATCAGTATGCATGAAAAATACCAAAGTAGTCAGAAAGGGTTGAAATTGATGACGTGGCTTTGAATGGTGCATTTTGAACACCAAAAAGTCTGGAGTTCAAATAAGTTCAAATAAATGAAATCCTTTGTAACAACGAGTTTTCGGCCGAAACCCAGATACATCAAAGAGATTGTCCATTTTGTACACGAAGTGCATCCAGTTTTTGCCGTAACCCTCTCAACTTTTTGGAACATGCTATGTGGTGAAATGATGATACCATGCCAACTTTCAACCTTTTTAGAGTTCATTTTAAGTACTTTTCAATTTTAGTGTCATTTAGCTCAAAAAATCAGTAATGCATGAAAAATACCAATGGAGTCGAAAGGGTTGAAAATTGATGATGTGGCTTTGAATAGTGCATTTTCAACACACAAAAGTCTGGAGTTCAAATAAGTTCAAATAAATGAAATCCCTTGTAACAGACGAGTTTTCGTCGAAACCCTGATACTTCGAAAGAGATTGTGCCATTTTGTAAAGAAGTGCATCCAATTTTGCCTTAACCCTCAACTTTTTAGAACAGGCTATGTGGGGAAATGATGATACCCTGCCAACTTTCAACATTTTCAAGTTCATTTTAAGTTACTTTTCAATTCAGCGTCTTTAGCTCAAAAAATCAGTAAATGCTGAAAAATACCAAATGAAGTCGAAAAGGGTTGAAAATTGATGATGTGGCTTTGAATGTGCATTTTGAAACACACAAAAAGTCTGGAGTTCAAATAAGTTCAAATAAATGAAATCCTTTGTAACAGATGAGTTTTCGCCGAAACCTTGATATTCGAAAGAGATTGTCCATTTGTACACGAAGTGCATCCAGTTTTTGTCATGACCCGGTCAACTTTTTAGAACAGCTATGTTGGTGAAATGATGATACCATGCCAACTTTTCAACCTTTTAGAGTTCATTTTAAGTACTTTTCAATTTTAGTGTCATTTAGCTCAAAAAATCAGTAAATGCATGAAATACCAAATGAGTCGAAAAGGTTGAAAATTGATGATGTGGCTTTGAATAGTGCATTTTCAACACCAAAAAGTCTGGAGTTCAAATAAGTTCAAATAAATGAAATCCCTTGTAACAGACAGTTTTCGTCCGAAACCCTGATACTTCTGAAGAGAGTGTCCATTTTGTAAAAAAGTGCATCCAATTTTTGCCTTAACCCTTTCACCTTTAGAACAGGCTATGTGGGTGAAATATGATACCCTGCCAACTTTCAACATTTTCAGAGTTCATTTTAAGTACTTTTCAATTCAGGGTCATTTAGCTCAAAAAATCAGTAAATGCATGAAAAATACAAAGTGAAGTCGAAAAGGGTTGAAAATTGATGATGTGGCTTTGAATATTGCATTTTGAACACACAAAAGTCTGGAGTTCAAATAAGTTCAAATAAATGAAATCCCTTTGTACAGATGAGTTTTCGTTCGCAACCTTGTTACTACTTGAAGGAGATTGTTCATTTTGTCATGGCTAATCCAGTTTTTGCCTTAACCCTCTCAACTTTTTAGAACAGGCTATGTGGGTGAAATGAGATACCCTGCCAACTTGCAACATTTTCAGAGTTCATTTAATACTTTTCAATTTCAGAGGTCATTAGCTCAAAAAATCAGTAAATGCATAAAAAACCAAATGAAGTCGAAAAGGGTTGAAAATTGATGATCTGCTTTGAATAGTGCATTTTGAACACACAAAAAGTCTGGAGTTCAAATAAGTTCAAATAAATGAAATCCCTTTGTAACGATGAGTTTTCGTCGCCGAAACCTTGATATTTCGAAAGAGATTGTCCATTTTGTACACGAAGTGCATCCAGTTTTTGTCATGACCCTGTCAACTTTTAGAACATGCTATGTTGGTGAAATGATGATACCATGCTAACTTTCAACCTTTCAAAGTTCATTTTAAGTACTTTCAATTTCAGGGTCATTTAGCTATAAAAAATCAAGTAAATGCATGAAAATACCAAATAATCAGAAAGGGTTGAAAATTGATGATGTGGTTTAATAGTGCATTTTGAACACACAAAAATCTGGAGTTCAATAAGTTCAAATAAATGAATCCTGTGTAAAGATGAGTTTTCGTCCGAAACCCTGATACTTCGAAAGAGATTGTTCATTTTGTACGAAGCGCGTCCAGTTTTTGCCTAACCCTCTCAACTTTTTGAACATGCTATGTGGGTGAAATATGATACCATGCCAACTTTCAACATTATCAGAGTTTGTTTGAAGTGCTTTTCAATTTCAGGGTCATTTAGCTCAAAAAAATCAGTAAATGCATAAAAATACCAAATGTGTCAGAAAGGGTTGAAAATTGATGACGTGGCTTTGAATGGTGCTTTTGAACACCAAAAAGTCTGAGTTCAATAAGTTCAAATAATGAAATCCCTTTGTAACGACGATTTTCGGACATAACAAAGTAAATGTAGTGATAATGAACGGAAGGTGTTAGTTTGATGTGAGTAATATTCACCTCCTTTCCCTCATCTTGTCCATTTTGACACAAGTGCATCAGTTTTTGCTTACTCCTCTCAACTTTTAGAACATGTATGTGGTGAAATGATGGTACCCTGCCAACTTTCACATTTTCAGAGTCGTTTGAAGATGCTTTTCAATTTCCGGTCATTTACTCAAAAAAATCAAATGCATGAAAAATACCAAATGTAGTCAGAAAGGGTTGAAATAGATGACGTGGCTTTCAATGGTACTTTTGAACACACAAAAAGTCTGGAGTTCAATAAGTTCAAATAAATAAATCCCTTTGAACAGATGAGTTTTCGTCCGAAACCCTGATACTTCGAAAGAGATTGTCCATTTTGTACGCGAACGTGCATCCATTTTTTGCCGTACCCTCTCAACTTTTTAAACATGCTATGGTGGGTGAAATTATGATACCATGGCCAACTTTCAACCTTTTTCAGAGTTTATTTGAAGTGCTTTTCAATTTCAGGTCATTTAGCTCAAAAAAATCAGTAAGCATGAAAAATCAAATGAAGTCAGAAAGGGTTGAAAATTGATGATGTGGCTTTAAATGGTGCATTTTAAACACACAAAAAGTCTGGAATTCAAATAAGTTCAAATAAATGAAATCCCGTTGTAACAGATGAGTTTTCGTCCGAAACCCTCATACTTCGAAAGAGATTGTCCATTTTGTACACGAAGTGCATCCAGTTTTTGCCATAACCCTCTCAACTTATTGGAACATGCTATGTGGGTGAAATGATGATACCATGCCAACTTTCAACCTTTTCAGAGTTCATTTTAAGTACTTTTCAATTTTAGGGTCATTTAGCTCAAAAAAATCAGTAAATGCATGAAAAATACCAAATGAAGTCGAAAAGGGTTGAAAATTGATGATGTGGCTCTGAATAGTGCATTTTGAACACACAAAAAGTCTGGAGTTCAAATAAGTTCAAATAAATGAAATCCCTTTGTAACAGATGAGTCTTCGTCCGAAACCCTCATACTTCGAAAGAGATTGTCCATTTTGTACACGAAGTGCATCCAGTTTTTGTCGTAACCCTCTCAACTTTTTAGAACATGCTATGTTGGTGAAATGATGATACCATGCTAACTTTCAACCGTTTCAAAGTTCATTTTAAGTACATTTCAATTTCAGGGTCATTTAGCTAAAAAAATCAGTAAATGCATGAAAAATACCGAATAAAGTCAAAAAGGGTTGAAAATTGATGATGTGGCTGTGAATAGTGCATTTTGAACACACAAAAAGTCTGGAGTTCAAATAAGTTCAAATAAATGAAATCCCTATGTAACAGATGAGTTTTCGTCCGAAACCCTGATACTTCGAAAGAGATTGTTCATTTTGTACACGAAGCGCGTCCAATTTTTGCCTTAACCCTCTCAACTTTTTAGAACATGCTATGTGGTTGAAAATTGATGACGTGGCTTTGAATGGTGCATTTTGAACACCAAAAATGTCTGGAGTTCAAATAAGTTCAAATAAATGAAATCCCTTTGTAACAGACGAGTTTTCGGCCGAAACCCTGATACATCAAAAAAGATTGTCCATTTTGTACACGAAGTGCATCCAGTTTTTGCTGTAACCCTCTCAACTTTTTAGAACATGCTATGTGGGTGAAACGATGGTACCATGCCAACTTTCAACATTTTCATAGTTCGTTTGAAGTGCTTTTCAATTTCCGGGTCATTTAGCTCAAAAAAATCAGCAAATGCATTAAAAATACCAAATGTAGTCAGAAAGGGTTGAAAATTGATGATGTGGCTTTCAATGGTGCATTTTGAACACCCAAAAAGTCTAGAGTTCAAATAAGTTCAAATAAATGAAATCCCTTTGTAACAGATGAGTTTTCGTCTGAAACCCTGATACTTCGAAAGAGATTGTCAATTTTGTACATGAAGTGCATCCAGTTTTTGCCTTAACCCTCTCAACTTTTTTGAACATGCTATGTGGGTAAAATGATGATACCATGCCAACTTTCAAAATTTTCAGAGTTCATTTGAACTGCTTTTCAATTTTAGGGTCATTTAGCTCAAAAAAATCAGTAAATGCATGAAAAATACCAAATGATGTCAGAAAGGGTTGAAAATTGATGATGTGGCTTTGAAAGGTGCATTTTGAACACACAAAAAGTCTAGAGTTCAAATAAGTTCTAATAAATGAAATCCCTTTGTAACAGATGAGTTTTCGTCCGAAACCTTGATACTTCGAAAGAGATTGTCCATTTTGTACAACAAGTGCATCCAGTTTTTGCCTTAACCCTCTCAACTTTTTAGAACATGCTATGTGGGTGAAATGATGATACCATGCCAACTTTCAACATTTTTAGAGTTCATTTGAAGTGCTTTTCAATTTCAGGGTCACTTAGCGCAAAAAAATAAGTAAATGCATGAAAAATACCAAATGTAGTCAGAAAGGGGTGAAAATAGATGACGTGGCTTTCAATGGTGCATTTTGAACACACAAAAAGTCTGGAGTTCAAATAAATGAAATCCCGTTGTAACAGATGAGTTTTCGTCCGAAACCCTCATACTTCGAAAGAGATTGTCCATTTTGTACACGAAGTGCATCCAGTTTTTGCCGTAACCCTCTCAACTTTTTGGAACATGCTATGTGGGTGAAATGATGATACCATGCCAACTTTCAACCTTTTTAGAGTTCATTTTAAGTACTTTTCAATTTTAGTGTCATTTAGCTCAAAAAATCAGTAAATGCATGAAAAATACCAAATGAAGTCGAAAAGGGTTGAAAATTGATGATGTGGCTTTGAATAGTGCATTTTCAACACACAAAAAGTCTGGAGTTCAAATAAGTTCAAATAAATGAAATCCCTTTGTAACAGATGAGTTTTCGTCCGAAACCCTGATACTTCGAAAGAGATTGTCCATTTTGTACAAGAAGTGCATCCAATTTTTGCCATAACCCTCTCAACTTTTTAGAACATGCTATGTGGGTGAAATGATGATACCCTGCCAACTTTCAACATTTTCAGAGTTCATTTGAAGTGCTTTTCAATTTCATGGTCATTTAACTCAAAAAAATAAGTAAATTCATGAAAAATACCAAATGTAGTCAGAACGGGTTGAAAATTGACAATGTGGCTTTCAATGGTGCATTTTGAACACACAAAAAGTCTGGAGTTCAAATAAGTTCAAATAAATGAAACCCCTTTGTAACAGATGAGTTTTCGTCCGAAACCCTGATACTTCGAAAGAGATTGTTCATTTTGTACGCGAAGCACATCCAGTTTTTGCCTTAACCCTCTAAACTTTTTAGAACATGCTATGTGGGTGAAATGATGAAACCATGTCAACTTTCAACATTTTCAGAGTTCGTTTGAAGAGCTTTTCAATTTCAGGGTCATTTAGTTCAAAAAAATAAGTAAATGCATGAAAAATACCAAATGTAGTCAGAAAGGGTTGAAAATTGATGATGTGGCTTTGAATGGTGCATTTTGAACACCAAAAAAGTCTGGAGTTCAAATAAGTTCAAATAAATGAAATCCCTTTGTAACAGATGAGTTTTCGTCCGAAACCCTGATACTTCGAAAGAGATTGTTCATTTTGTACACGAAGCGCATCCAGTTTTTGCCTTAACCCTCTCAACTTTTTAGAACATGCTATGTGGGCGAAATGATGATACTATGTCAACTTTCAACATTATCAGAGTTTGTTTGAAGTGCTTTTCAATTTCAGGGTCATTTAGCTCAAAAAAATCAGTAAATGCATGAAAAATACCAAATGAAGTCAGAAAGGGTTGAAAATTGATGATGTGGCTTTGAATGGTGCATTTTGAACACACAAAAAGTCTGGATTTCAAATAAGGTCAAATAAATGAAATCCCGTTGTAACAGATGAGTTTTTGTCCGAAACCCTCATACTTCAAAAGAGATTGTCCATTTTGTACACGAAGTGCATCCAGTTTTTGCCGTAACCCTCTCAACTTTTTGGAACATGCTATGTGGGTGAAATGATGATGCCGTGCCAACTTTCAACCTTTTCAGATTTCATTTTAAGTACTTTTCAATTTCAGGGTTATTTAGCTCAAAAAAAATCAGTAAATGCATGAAAAATACCAAATAAAGTCGAAAATGGTTGAAAATTGATGATGTGGCTTTGAATAGGTCATTTTGAACACACAAAAAGTATGGAGTTCAAATAAGTTCAAATAAATGAAATCCCTTTGTAACAGATGAGTTTTCGTCCGAAACCCTGATGCTTCGAAAGAGATTGTCCATTTTGTACACGAAGCGCATCCAGTTTTTGCCTTAACCCTCTCAACTTTCTAGAACATGCTATGTGGGTGAAATGATGATACCATGCCAACTTTCAACATTTTCAGAGTTCGTTTGAAGTGCTTTTCAATTTCAGGGTCATTTAGCTCAAAAAAATCAGTAAATGCATGAAAAATACCAAATGTAGTCAGAAAGGGTTGAAAATTTATGATGTGGCTTTGAATGGTGCATTTTGAACACACAAAAAGTCTAGAGTTCAAATAAGTTCAAATAAATGAAATCATTCTGTAACAGATGAGTTTTCGTCCGAAACCCTGATGCTTCGAAAGAGATTGTCCATTTTGTACACGAAGCGCATCCAGTTTTTGCCTTAACCCTCTCAACTTTCTAGAACATGCTATGTGGGTGAAATGATGATACCATGCCAACTTTCAACATTTTCAGAGTTCGTTAGAAGTGCTTTTCAATTTCAGGGTCATTTAACTCAAAGAAATCAGTAAATGCATGAAAAATACCAAATGTAGTCAGAAAGGGTTGAAAATTTATGATGTGGCTTTGAATGGTGCATTTTGAACACACAAAAAGTCTAGAGTTCAAATAAGTTAAAATAAATGAAACCCCTTTGTAACAGATGAGTTTTCGTCCGAAACCCTGATACTTCGAAAGAGATTGTCCATTTTGTACACGAAGTGCATCCAGTTTTTGCCTTAACCCTCTCAACTTTTTAGAATATGCTATGTGGGTGAAATGATGATACCATGCCAACTTTCAACATTTTCAGAGTTCATTTGAAGTGCTTTTCAATTTCAGGGTCATTTAGCTCAAAAAAATCAGTAATGCAATAAAATACCAATGAAGTCGAAACAGGTTGAAAATTGATGAGTGGCTTTGAATAGTCATTTTGAACTACACCAAAAGTCTGGAGTTCAAATAAGTCAAATAATGAATTCCCTTTTTAACAGAGCGTTTTCGTCCGAAACTGAATATTTCGAAAGAGATTTGTCCTTTTGTACCGACGTGCATCCCCCCCTCCAGTTTTTTGTCATGACCCGGTCAAACTTTTTAGAAAAAAACATGCATGTTGTGAAATGATGAAAAAAAAAAAATACCATCAACTTTCAACCTGTTTAGAGTTCATTTTCAAGTACTTTCATTTAGTGTCATTAAGCTCAAAAATCAGTAAATGCATGAAAAATACCAAATGAATCGAAAAGGTTTGAAAACTTTATGATGTGGCTTTGAATCGTGCATTTTCACAACACCCAACAGTCGGGAGTTCAAATAGTTCAAATCAATGAATCCCTTTGTACGCCGAGTTTTCGTCCGAAACCCTGATACTCGAAAGAGATTGTCCATTTTTGTTACAATAAAGTGCATCCATTTTTTCCTTACCTAACCCTGTTCAACTTATTAGAACCGCTATGTGGGTGAAATTATGATACCCTGCCAACTTATCAAACTTTCAGAGTTCATTTTGAGTACTTTTCATTTCAGGTCATTTCGGCTAAAAAAATCAGTAAATCATGAAAAATACAAAGTGAAGTCGAAAGGGTTGAAAATATGATGGTGGGCTTTGAATAGTGCATTTTGAACAACACCAAATTCTGATTTCAAATAAGTTCAAATAAAGAAATCCCTTTGTACAGATGAGTTTTTCGTTCGAACCCTTGTTACTTCGCAGGAGATTGTTCTTTTGTAATGAATCTAATCCTTTGTTGCCTTCACCCTCTCAACTTTTTAGAACAGGCTATGTGGGTGAACCTGATGATAACCCTTGCAACTTGCAACATGTTCGAGTTCATTTTAAGTACTTTTCATTTAGGTTCATTTAAGCTCAAAAAAATATCATAATGCATGAAAATACCAAATGAAGTCCGAAAGGTTGAAAATTGATGATCTGGCTTTGAATAGTGCATTTTTTGAGAACACACAAAATCTGGATTTCAAATAAGTTCAAATGAATGAAATCCCTTGTGTAACAGATGAGTTTTTTCGTCCGACCCTTGATATTTCGAAAGAGCTTGTCCATTTTGTAACACGAAGTGCATCCAGTTTTGTCATGACCGGCCACGTAACTTTTTTAGAGAACATGCTATGTTGGTGCAAATGAGATACCATGCTAACTTTCAACCTTTCAAAGTTTTCATAATACATTTCATTTCAGGGTCATTTAGCCATATACAAAATCAAGTAAAATGCATGAATACCAAATAATCAGAAAGGGTTGACATAATTGATGATTGTGGCTTTTAATAGTGCATTTGAACAACCAAAAGTCTGGAGTTCAAATAATTTCAATAAATGCAATCCTGTGTAAGAGATGAAGTTTTTCGTCCGAAACCCTGATACTTCGAAGAGATTTTCATTTTGTTACAACGAAGCGCTTCCAGTTTTGCCTTACCCCTCTCACTTTTTAGAACATGCTATGTGGGTGAAATGATGAACATGCCAACTTTCAACATTATCAGAGTTTGTTTGAAGTGCTTTTTCAATTTCAGGGTCATTTAGCTCAAGAAACATCAGTAAATGATGAAAAATACCAAATGTAGTCGAAAGGGTTGAAAATTGATGACGTGGTTTGAATGGTGTCTTTTGAACACCAAAAAAGTCTGGATTTGCACTAATTGCAAATAAATGAAATCCCTTTGTAACCGACGGTTTTTCGGCCGAAACCAACCCTGATACATCAAGAATTGTCATTTTGTATACACGAGTGCATCCTTTTTGCCTTTAACCCTCTCAACTTTTTTTTAGAACATGCTATGTGGGTGAAATGATGGTACCTGCCAACTTCAACATTTTCAGAGTTCGTCTGAAGTGCTTTTTCAATTAATTTTCCCTTCCGGGTCATTTAGCTCAAAAAAATCAGTCAAATGCCATGACAAATAACCAAATGTAGTCAGAAGGGTTGAAAATAATGGACTTGGCTTTCAATGGTAACATTTGAACACACAAAAAGTCTGGAGTTCAATAGTTCCAATAAATGAAATCCCTTTGAAACAGATGAGTTTTTGTCGTCCGAACCCTATACTTCGAAGAGATTTTCCCTTTTGTACGCGAAGTGCATCCATTTTTTGCCGTCACCCTCTCACTTTTAGAACATGCTATGTGGTGAAATTCATGATACCACTGCCACTTTCAACCTTTTCAGGTTTATTTGAAGGTGGCTTTTTCAATTTCATGGGTCTTTTAGCTCCAAAAAATCATTAAATGCATGACAAATACCAAATGAAGTCAAAAGGGTTGAAAATTGATGATGTGGCTTTTAAATGGTGCCCTTTTAAACACCCAAAATTCATGGAATTCAAATAAGTTCAATAAATGAACTTCCCGTTGTACAGATGATTTTCGTCCGAAACCCTCATCTTCGAAAGAGATGTCCTTGTTACACACGAAGTGGTCATCCAGTTTTTGCCATAAACCCTCTCACTTATTGAACATGCTTGTGTGTGAAAATGATGATACCATGCCAACTTTCAACCTTTTCAGAGTTCATTTTAAGTACTTTTCAATTTTAGGGTCTTTGCTCAAACAAAATCAGTAAAATGCATGAAAAATACCAAATGAAGTCGAAAAGGGTTTGAAAATTGATGATGTGGCTCGAATAGTGCATTTTTTGAACACACAAAAGTCCTGGAGTTCAATAAGTTCAATAATTGAATCCCTTTGTACAATGAGTCCTTCGTCCGAACCCCTCATATACTTCGAAAGAATTGTCCATTTTGTCACGAAGTGCATCCAGTTTTTGTCGTAACCCTATCAACTTTGTTAGAACATGCTATGTTGGTGAAAGGGATGATACCATGCTAACTTTCATAAACCGTTTCAAAAGTCATTTTTAAGTACATTTCAATTCAGGGTCATTTAGCTAAAAAAATCAGTAATGCATGAAAACTACCGATAAACAGTCAAAGGGTTGAATTGTATGATGTTGCTGTGAATATGCATTTTGAACAACACAAAAAGTCTGAGTCAAATAAGTTTCACATAAATGAAATCCCTATGTAACGATGAGTTTTTCGTCCGCAACCCTGCTACTCTCGAAAGAGATTGTGTCATTTTGTCACGAAGCGCTTCCAATTTTTGCCTTAACCCTCTCAACTTTTAGAACATGCTATGTGGTTGAAAATTGGATGACGTGGCGTTGAATGGTGGCATTTTGAAACACCAAAAATGTCTGGATTTCAAAAAGTTTCAAATAACTGAAATCCCTTGTAACAGCCGAGTTTTCGGCCGAAACCCTGATACATCAAACAAGATTGTCCATTTTGTACAACGAAGTGCATCCAGTTTTTGCTGTACCCTCTCAACTTTTTAGAACATGCTAGTGGGTGAACGCTGGGTACCATGCCAACTTTCAAACATGTTTCAACTAGTTCGTTTGAAGTGCTTTTCAATTTCCCGGGTCTTTAGCTTCAAAAAAATCAGCAAATGCATTAAAATAAAATGTTAGTCAGAAGGGTTTGAAATTGATGATGTGGCTTCAATGGTGCATTTTTGAACACCAAAGTCTAGAGTTCAAATAATCCAAATAAATGAAATCCCTTTGTAACAGAATGAGTTTCGTCTTAACCCTGATACTTCGAAAGAGAATTGTCCAATTTTGTACATGAAGTTCATCAGTTTTGCCTTAACCCTCTCAACTTTTTTGAAATGCTAGTTGGGTAAAATGATGAACCTGCACCTTTCAAAATTTCAAGTTTCCTTTGACCTGCTTTTCCAATTTTAGGGTCATTAGCTCAAAAAATCAGTAAATGCAGAAAAATGCCAAATGATGTCAGAAAGGGTTAAATTGAGGATGTGGCTTTGAAAGGTGCAATTTTTTTGAACACACAAAAGTCCTAGAGTTTCAAATAAGTTCTAATAAAGAAATCCCTTTGTACAATGAGTTTTCGGTCCGAAACCTTGATAACTTCGAAGAGATTGTCCATTTTGTACAACCAGGTGCATCCAGTTTTTTGCCTTAAACCTCCTCACTTTTTAGAACATGCTATGTGGGTGAATGATTGATCCCATGCCAAGCTTTCAACATTTTTTTAGAGTGTCATTTGAAGTGCTTTCAATTCATGGTCACTTAGCGCAAAAAAATAAGTAAATGCATGAAAATACAAATGTAATGTCATAAACGGGTGAATAGATGACGTGGCTTTCATGGTGCATTTTTGACCACACAAAAAGTTCTGGAGTTCATAAATCAATGAAATCCCGTGTAAACAGATGATTTTTCGTCCGCAACCCTCATACTTCGAAAGAGATTGTCCATTTTGTACACGAAGTGCATCCAGTTTTTGCCGTAACCCCTCAACTTTTTGGGAACATGCTATGTGGGTGAAATGATGATACCAGCCAACTTTCACCACTTTTTTAAGAGTTATTTTAAGTACTTTCAATTTTTGGGTGATCATTTAGCTCAAAAATCAGTAAATGCATGACAAATAACCACATAATCGAAAAGGGTTG